>VZTL01077564.1:36730-79593 GCA_013400535.1 Scopus umbretta | reverse complement strand
GGTGTTGGTCTCTTCTCCAAAGTCACAAATGATAGGACGAGGGGTAATGGCCTCAAGTTGCGCCAGGGGAGGTTTAGATTGGATATTAGGAAAAATTTCTTCACTGAAAAGGTTATCAGGCACTGGAACAGGCTACCCAGGGAAGTGGTTGAATCCTCATCCCTGGCAGTATTTAAATACGGGTAGACAAGGTGCTTAGAGACATGGTGTAGTAGTGGACAGGTATGGTCGGACTCGATGATCTTAAAGGTCTTTTCCAACCTAAATGATTCTATGATTCTACTTAGCAGAACTTTTCTGAGGGCTTAGGTGATCCTTGGAAGAAGCATTAGAAAAGGAAAATGAAGCTACTTAGATTATATTCACTGCCTTCAATAACTTTCACCCCCCTTGGGGAAGCCAGCTAAATTTCTTTGCCAGATCTTAACACTCAAACCAGTCCACTGAGTGGACAAATACTCCAAAAACAGCTATCTGTATTCCTCATTCTTGCAGAAGAACTGGCTCCTGGAATCTTTTGTCCCAGTACCCGATTCCTGGAGGATTACGAGAGGGACAAGAAGAATGATTATTTAACTATTTTAGTGATCATTTAAAACTCACAACCTTTCAGGAAACATGGATAAACTGAATGACATGAGGAATACATATTTGCTGTTACCGAAAGAAGAAATTTTCAAAAATCTCTCAGTTACCCCTAATTCTTCTTACTGCTTTTACCAAAAAACAGTTTACTAAGTTTTTGGATTACTATAGCAGCAACAACAGTATCTTTACACTTAATCTGAAAGGCTGAATTCATGGAAGATGCCTGAAGGTTACGCTCATTACTCACCTAATTTTCCAGAACATACCCTTATCTGCCAAATACTCCCAAATACATGAATCCACTAACTTTTGCTGTGGAGCTATCAAAATCCTGGTAAGATGGGAAAATCCTCATCTTAAGTTGCACAGAGCAATCCTGAATTCACAGTAAGAGCAAAACACTCAGCCTGAGAATGACAAGTCAGTAACTGAACAACAACCCGCCAAACACAATAATAACTCAAACATCCGGAAAAGAGAGGAAGTGAGAGCACAGGGATGGCCATGGAATTTAGAAGGGTTTGAAGCTGTAGCTACGAGTATGGAAACCACATAGCAAAGGCAATTTTGGTGACATCAATGGCAAAATGATGAGAAAAGTCATGTCTTCATGTGAGAATTTTTTGAGACTACTGGGATGTCCAAGCTTGCCCTGTATCCTGAAGGTTGAGGTATCAATGGGATTTGCAAGAGCTGACCCAACTTTGACCAGTAAGCAGCTCTCCTTGGAAACAGCACAGCCATTTTCCTTTCTTAGCCCTTCTTTGCAGCGCAGACTAGCAAATACTGAGCCAACTGCAAAATAACCCAGAATTAGTCCTAAAGGATCACTCTGCTATTTCTCATCCTTAAATTAGGTCGCATATTTCACTGGCCACCAATCTCACCTAAAAATCCCATCAACTTGGAAGACAAGGCTTTTTAATTCTCAGTGTCCAACTACTTGAGAAGTTTATGTGGCAACTTTAGGAAAACAGAATTGAAACAACATACCTCAGAATGACACATTACACTTAACCTTCACTATCTGTCCTTTCAAGAGACACTGTGGCCTTAAAAGAGCCATCTGCTCCTAGTGCATGGCAGCCGTGTTTCCCTCTCCTGACAGCAGCAGGGCACGACCAGGAAACCCACAGTTCTCACATCCAAACACTGGTGCACTGATTGCTGGGAGGGGTCTCAGAAACTACTGCCAAAACCCCCACATCCACAAAATCTACACTGGGTGCCTCAAAATCCTCTGTACTTAAGTCACCACTTTCTGGCAAGAAGGATGACATGAACATGATCACGTATAAAGGGATAAACATCTATCCACACACCAAGCCTTCTGCCAACACAGCCAGAAAAACTGACATGTATAACTGGGGAAAAAAAAAAAAAAAAAATACTATTTTGGTTTCATCCCTCTGGTACTGTAAGCTGCAACCAGCAGTGAGCCTTCGAAAGACATTCCTCCAAAATCACAACTTCTCAACTTACAAAGTTGTCTCCACGCAAAATAACGTGGCATTGTCATATGCTGACTGAAATTTAACTCTGTCTACAATAACTTTCCCCCAAAATCTTATTATTTAAAAAATAAAAAAAAATAAATAAATAGAATCAGCATGACCGGTCCACCATTTCAACACTATATAACAAGAGCAAGTTTAAGTCAGCATTTATACCTCTTCTTTTTTTTATTAAGGGGAAAAAAATAAACCTCTCACATCTATCGAAAAGATCATTCACATAGTTTGTTCCCAACACTCATCAGTAATACACGCTAATTTCCAGCAGAGGTTCACTTTACACATCTGATATCACAGAGGATGGCTGAACCCAGGCCCACAGCTACATAATTAAATTCAGTGTTTTCATCTTAAAGCAAGGGACAGATTGATAGCACAGTGAAGCAAACGCCTTATCTACACAACTGATAAAGTAAGTATGCAAAAGCTCAAGAGGTTAGGGGGTAGCCCAAGCTCCCTTCCTACTCAATCTCTGCCAATTTGCATCAATTAGACCCCTAAGAACCAGATTGATTTTCTCAACTTACTTTCTATGTGTTCTGAACAGCTAGGATGTAACAGTGCCTTGAAACCAATGATCTCAAACTACAAAATTTCCTTGTTTATTGCTTATCAAAAAAAGTATCAAACTGATTCTTCCAACCATGTGTCTGACATTTCTCAAATAATCGGTAATGATCATTGCCTGACTGCAATATTCATGACACACTGCTTTATCTTTTAAATAAAGATGTAGTTTTTCAGCTCCAAAACTGACTTCACAACATCAGGACTTCATACTGTTGGTAGATTTTTAGTATTACTTCTACCAGGTCTCTCAACTTTCCAGAACTTAACTTTATATTTAAAACTATCAGCTCATGAAGAACAAACTTCTCTCTCAAGGGATATTATACAGAAACTTTGTAAAAAATCACAGTGCAAAATATAAACAGCTGTAAAAATTTAAATATCAAATCAATTTTCCTGACAGTACGTAACTGTTCCCTGGAGTGTGTATTTTGTTCATAATAAGCTGTAGATGTGTGAAGAACTGAAAAAGAAATGTCACGTATTTTTCTCAGAAATTTTTTCCCCAACAGATTTTTGTCTGAATGGCTCTCCTGGTCTGTATAACATCCTTTGCTTCTCAGTCTTCCATGCTTGCTACATTATTCAGCTGGTAGACTGGTGAATTACGAGGTTATGAATAACATGATGTTCAGTATTTATATGAAAATTACACTTAAAATTTTTTGGAAGAAATGCAAAAGCAGTTTGCTTCTCAACAAAAAAAACAAAAGCACATGCTGAAACAGGCAGGGAAGGATAAGGGATAACATCTACCAACAGTGAAGAGCACTTGGAAGTTCTGCAATGGGTGGGGAAAAGCTGGGAAGGGCAGCAATTAGAAATGTTTTGGAAGAAGAAAACATTTTTTTGGGTGAAAGTTAATTTTTACTGTGCCAATCACAATTTAAGTTAAATTCAAGTTTATTTTTCCTCATTCGCTTTATGATCTCATCTAGTCACCAAGGATGATTGATGATGTCTCAGGATTTGGTCCTTTGCCAGCTGCAAGTAAAAGGGAATTATTTATTTTTCTTTAGCGCTATACTGCTGCCATTAACTGTATCCCACCCCTTTTTGTTTACAGTCTGTCACTGAAGCCACAGCTTTATTTTAGCATGGTGTAAGCTCTTGTCTGAGATTGATAGCATAAGTGATCTAGCAGAAGTCTTGCACAATGAGCATCACTTTGCACAGAAAGCATGCAGCCTTCACTTCTGAAATGATCCCTGCCACAGCTCCAGAAAGGATTGTCTACTGCCATTTAAACATGGACTTAAAAGCTGTACTTGACCAATGGGCGCTATCATTTTCATTGTGGTGAAACTACATGTATTTAATCCCTTTAAAAACAAACAAACAAGAAAATTACTTTGACCTTTGCCTTGGTGCAAGGATTCTGATTTGAAATGTGTATTACATTTCTAAAGCACTGTAACTGTGTCCAGCTGAACTGGGTCAGATTTACGTGCAATTAGCAAAAAAGGAAACTACAACAATTTCGTTTTCATGTTTGTCAATATCAAAACATTTTGTAGCAGCACTAAGTTTTAAATTGACAGACACAGAATAATAAAAAAAGAAGATAACTGGAAAAGGAGTGGTCTGCTAAAAACTGCATTAAACAAATAATATAGACTTTCTCACTTGCATTTTCTTCTGGTTTAAATTATTCAAAAATGTGTGTTTGAATGTCCCCACTTTGGCTGCTCATAGGCCATAGGGAGGTTTTTTTGCATGAACTCTTCAACCTGAGAGTTTTAGCAGAAAAGCTTCTTTACAAGGCTTAATTAAAAGCAGGTTTAAGTCGGGGCCCTCACTCACTCTGGTTTTTATTTTGGCCTTCTCTCTGTGTCAGAAGTCAAGTCCCAAAAGAGAAATGAAGTTCATTATTGAGTCAGGAGAATATTTTCTCCTTCATTCTAAGCCCAGCTAAACATGTTTCAGGTTCGAGTTTGGCTTTAGGTACCTCCAAATGAGATTTTATAGTATAAGCACCTAAGGGTGAAACGTAAGAAGATGCTAATCATGATTTTTAACATAATAAATAATGTGTGAAAAGCACACTGCAATCTCCTTTGCATGCAACTGATTTGGTACGGGGAACCGTATATTCTAAACAGATGGTGTTCAGAATGAGTATGCTTCACACCATGAGAGGTTCACGATAAATGCAACATCATCGTCATGAAGCGTGGTAAATAGTCATGCAGTCACACTATAAAATGCATTGAGCAATGTACCACGCCAGAACAGTGCTGACAGATCTGTAAGAAAACATTCAAATTTTTCCAGAATATTTTTAGTAGTAGTTTATTGGTGACTTTTGACATTGAATACCATGCTAGCAGTTTTTAAAGCACGCTCTCCTCAAAAGCAAGATTATATTTTAGCATAAATAACTATACAAAAGAGGGTTCCTATTCATTGCTAAAAATGCAATGGTTTTCTTCCTGCTGTCCCTTTTTACTACGTTGCCTAGTCTAATGAAAGTGGCCATAAGGAGATACACGTCCAGTACAGTCCACTGTGATTTCACCAGAACAAGACTGCATTGTCATTCTGGTGCAAGGCCCAAGGACCAATAATCAAGCAGTTAATCACTTTGGTTAACCGGAAATGTACTATGTTATCTTTGATGGTTTTGTAACTGGACAGTAGGCGTAATGCATCCTGTTTGCAACCAATAGCAGAAGCAGATGCAGGAGCGTAATATTTGTTATAAGCATTTCTAAGAACAAAAACGTGGTGATGTTTTTCAAAAGACCCTTGAATGGTCACCAGATGTGAAGCACATGGCCCTTGAATGCAGGAGAATAATGCGACAATAAAGTTGAATCAATACAACATGTGCCAGTAATCACACCAAGATGACATGCAAATGTTTTAAAAACAAAAATATGTAAATAATTTTCAGTTCTTCAGGACAGAAAAACAGGTCACCTGGTCATCCATGAGGTGCTGTTTCCATTGTCATTTGAGAGCCCATCTGTGTGAAATATTTTGCGCTCTCTGTGAGACAGCAGTCTAGCTTTTGTATTTTTAAATACAAAATTCAGTTCCTGTGCCACTACTTACTGAAAACTTTTAAGAGTTAAAAGATTCACAGGTATCCTCTGCCTCTACATCTTTTATGAAAATAAAACTCCTATGAACAGGCACATGCAGGAAAAGGACAAGATAACTTGTGCCCAGCAAGAGTGCTTTACTGATGTCTTAGAACTGCGTATCCTCTTTGACTTACAGAAGGGAAGCAGGATGAGAAAGGGCACACTACTCCATGCTTATCTTTACTTCTCTAAGTCCACCCATCAGATACTAAGGAAATCGTTCATTTTCCAGTAGTGATCACTTCTAATAGAGATCTTGCTCAAGCTATGGATAAAACACAAATGCACACAGTGATAGGCTAGGAAACAATTAATTTCACAGGGGCAACGAAACCATTTTGCAGATGCTGACATTTGGAGTTCAAACTGAAAGCCTTACACAGGTTGAATTCATATAGGAAAAGTTTCATTCTGTTGTAGCTGCGAAAACTGGGTGAAATCAGAATGCAAAACAAAACATTTAAGTTTTGCATCCTGCTAATAGACTTCCCAGCTACGATGTCCCCTGAAATGCATGGTGGCTTCTCACCCTGCACGTTTGTCGCCAATGCATGCAGTCAGACCCCTACCGATTAAATGCTGGCACACACGTCTTCAGTACATTCAACCTCTTCTCTGCAGCGAACAAGCAGGTGAAACTAAAACAGTATTGTAGACAATACCAAACTTTGCCTATGTCAGTGATTGACACTCCCTTGAAGTAGCAGCAGGTTATGTCTTTGTGCATCTGCTGCAGTCTGTAGATGCAATGAAAAGATGCAGTGAACCATTTCCCACCTACAGTAGGTAGATTCTCAAACAGTCTTTTTTTCCAGGGGACACAGGAGAAGGAGCATTAATTTTCCACTAATTCTGGCAAAAGCCAACCTCTCAACAAGACAAGCCTGGAGAAACAGTAGATAAGAGAACAGAGAAGGTGCTACCTGAGTTGTTCTAAAGCTCTCCAGAACTACTGCGGAATACAGGGTGCTTGAGTGTTGTGTATTGACACCTTGAGTACTGTGTATTTTTTGAGTAATTCCAGAAATAGAATGACCCGGACAGAAAATCCATCTACAGCCTGGGGAAAAGCCTACACAGAGGGGAGGCAGGATAGTTCAATTAAAACAAATGATTAAGTTAAGAGAGCTTTTCACCTGGCTTTTGGTACAAGAACATATATTTTGAAATGTATTCCTATGTATCATATAGTCACAATCAGCAAACTTACACCCAGCTAAGGCTACTGTCCGTTACAGATAATGAACTTTACGTCGTGGTACATGACACCAAGAATTTTAGCCTTCTAATTTATGGAGCCAGTGAGAGCCTGGTCACCAGGGACACCATAGCCATTTTTAAAATACCTGTTAATAAAAAGGCAGTTAAGGACCCGTGCCAGTCTCTCTTGGGGAACGTTTATTTTAACCACACTCTGATCCTACTGATGACTGAAAAACAATATCCTGAGCAGATACATTTAATAGCTACAGCGTTTGATAACCCCACTTAATACAGTACCTACATCTTCCCAAATTTAATTGTATTATCTTTGTTCCTGTGTTGCAGAAGAATACTGGGTTAAGAAATTCAGAGAAAACTGGAGACATTTTAAAAAACTTAAAGAAAACGTCCTTTATTGTTATTGGAGAAGAACCCTTCTGCTCCGTTCAGGAAAGGCAGCACTACTATGCGAGGCTAAGTCAGATGAAACTATGGAGTATGTCTGAATCCTTTGCTGCCTACAGGTCAGCAGCTATTTCACTTTCCACAGACTTGGGGATGGGTAGGGAAGAAATACTAGAAGAGAAACTGATGGATAGAATTAAGTCATATTTGGAGAGTTTCTCATCTCTGGCACATTACCTTTCCTTCTTCTCTTACTAATGCCCTCGTTAAAAAGAATTTGAAACTTTTCCCTTCCCCAGGCAGAGACCCAGACTATCATTTATTACTTACCCATTACCTACATTTTACTCTCCTGAAGGATAAATCTACATCAACCCGACAGCTGTGCTGAATGGCAGTGGTTTATGGACTAAGCCATTTATTTATCTAACTACAACCATATGTTTTAACCTGCTATGAAATTATGAAATACTTCCCATCAATAGTCCAAGTTAGATTTCTATACTGAAGTGCCTAATTTGAATGTACAGCATTTCTGTACTCCAAACAAACAGTGTGAGGAGGTAAATAGCAGTTAACTGTATTCATGCCTTATTAGACACAGCTGCACAAACAGGCTGTCGTATTTCATTAGAAAATACGGTACAAGTTTTATGTGTGCATGGTGCCCTTCATTTCTGCAGGCAACGTGACGACTTTGAGTTACATGAACACTCACAAAATCATATGCTATTTGCTTTAAACGCACACAAAAGCAAACACCCTGGGGATGGGGATGGGGTGGTGCGGGGGGGGGACATCCAGAGAGAAATTTCATTTTTCCTCCTGTGCCTACTACCTTTTTACTTAACGAAGTATTCTTACAGAATACATGAAAGAGTAAACACAGAGAAAACAATGCTACAGAAGCCTCAGACTAGGTAAATGCAAGTCATTTCTGGGTATGGACCAAATATTTTCTTTTGCTTTTTGGGGGAAGGTGGGCGGCATTTACGAAGGAAGTTCTCATTTGAGAAGGAAGCAGTCTTGTTACACCAGTGTGTCTTGTATCAGCCCTCACGCTGCTCCGCATCATGCTGGGAACACCACAGCCAGCAGGCAGCTTCCAGCGTAAATCCACTTTTGTCAGGCCTATGGTATGCTGACTTTAACGTTCATGTACCCAAACATGGTGCCATGAGGTGAAACAGGCGGGCTTCCAAACAGGTATCTTCTTAGATTGAGAAAGTTCCTAGAGAAACTTCTTGGCAATAAAAAGTAACTTAGCTGAAGAGATATGAACTGGAGAAAACCTAAAGAAAGAAAACCACTATTAAAAAGAAAAAAGTCTCTCAATTTTCAAAGAAACCTCAGGAACATGTAGAAAACACCTATTAGTATTGAGTCATTTGTCTGTTACACATATATGTGGGATAGCAGAGGTGGCAGTAAGCATTTTGATTAAATCCTAACATTTTACACCTCTCCAAGAGGCATGAGTTAGGGTTACAACTTTGTTTAAGTGGAGGTAACTGACCATCTCCAAGAGGATGCAAGGCAATGAATACTACACAGGCAGAACTCTGACAAGCCAGATTTGATTTTAAAAATGATTCTTCATAACCTACTGAGAAGGTAAAATTCCACTAAGATTTTGTTGGCTAAGTCAACATGTTGGCTTCCAACGGGACCTGCTTTTCGAACCTAGACAAGAAGAGCCGAGCCTGCCCTCTTTATTGGAAGTAACCAAATGGTATATCAAGCAAGTCTATACATCTACAAACAATGGTGTCATAATTTATAATAAATAAAAATCTACCATGGTTACATAGCTGGACTGAGCACCAATCAACTTGTTGTATAGTACTTTGCTTTGCATAGCTTCCTTTGGGGGTGGAGCAGGGAACATAGCATGACCCTCTTTCACTGACAACATGGCGAAGAACAAGTCACAGTGTTGAGAGTTCTCTAAGTCACTGCAGGTTCAATTTCACCAGGTAAAAGATAAAAGCTTAAGTTAGGAAAAGTAGTTAGGTCCTAGACCACCCCAATCTTGGTTGACCTTATAACTCATAAAACTAACACCACCTCGTTTTCCATCAAGCAAGCAAAATCAAATTAGGAATATACTTACTTTCCTACAGCAAATAATGGTTTGGGGAAAAATATTAGCCTCAGAGTCTGAGCACACTTGTGCCTTCAAAGAGCTTCATGACCAAGAACAGATGATACAGACAGAGGTTAAGAGCTGTGATTTGAAGGCGGCAGCCATGAAGACATGTTTGCACAAGCACCCCAAGACTTCATCAAAGTTTATTTTTTTGCTGGGGCAAAAATCTCTTAGCATATTCTGTGGGACACAAGACAAACTGAAAGGCTAGGCTTACAGCTAGGGATGGGTATTGTGCCAATGGGACTATCTGCTTTCCAGGTTGAGGCTGACTAACACCCAGACAACCCAGACTGTGGGAAAAAGCAGTTCAGTGTGCACCTGTATGTCTGTGCATGTACCCCGTGCCCAGAAACGTCTCTGATCCAAGGAAGTGTGTGGGCCAGTGGAAAGGGAAATATGCAACTCATTAAGGTGGGGAGACAGCAGGAATGCAATGTGGCAGCCCCACTGTTAATTTTGGATATCGCCCACAGTAAAGTGTTCATTAATTTTCAGTTGTGTTGTTTCTCCACTTTCTCCTTGCCAGTCTGTAGAAAATAATTAAGTATATTCTCCAAAAAATGAGGAAAACTAAGCTGACAGACTAATATAATCACACTCAAAACCAGAGATACAGTGCTGGCACTATCACACTGCTTTGCAGATAAGAGATTTGATAGGTGATTTACTGCCTTTGAGCTAACAACCACAACGATAAGCAGTTCCTATGAGCAAAGCTCTCACTAGATGCTGTGCTCTGTGGTACTGATCTCATTACAGCAGTACCTGGAATCTTACCTAGGGACAACACATGGACTGTAAAAATATGGCAATGCTCATTTCCTTAAATACTATAATATAATTAGTAAAAGCTATTTTGTCTAATATAATTAGACAAAACCCAAAGGTAAATGCAGTCCTGCTCCAAACCTATAGTAGAGGCAAAATCCAGTTGGGATTATTAGCTAAGAAACCCTACATATTGTCTTAAAAACCCCCTGCTTTTCTAACCTAGACTATGACAAGCTGAGTGAACCATCTTGACTGAAAGCATCCAAAAAAATACACCAAACAACTCTTTTTATCAAAAAACACGGGTGTCGTAATGAACAAAATGGACAGAAAATAAAATGCTAGGGCACAGATGGAGCCGCCTACTTCCTCGTCTTCATTCATATGCTACTTTGCCTGTCCAGGAACATACAATTAACACCAAATTAATGAGCTTATTAGCAGAGACTAAACACCACAAAAACACACTTGATTCAGTGCTTAGCGAAATCTTGCCAATTAACTTGTCCATCAGAAGGCTGATGAATGGGCATTGTTAATTGTTGTTAAGAGTCAAAAAGATGGACTAAGGGAATCTGCACTCTTGCACTGCTTACCTTGCACTTACTAACCGTTAAAGTCACAGCTAAAAAGGCAACGCTTACAGGTCCCTGTCCCCCAATATATGTATTATAACATGCTGCTGCCAAGAGAGCTTGAATCTTCCGCTTTGTTACATCTGAAATAGTACATGCCATTTTTCTGCAGGTTAGTAAGCCAAGAGATTTGCCCAGTCCATTGGAGACATTTCTCATGTTTTTGGAAGAGTGCTTTTTTAAAAACACATTTTACTACTCAGCCTGACCTGTGCAAGTAGTAATAAAAAGAAATAAGATAATTTTTTTGGTGAGGGTGGCAACAATCTCCTTAAAAAGTTAGGGACTGGAAAGCAGATCCTGCCACTAACGTAAATCGTGTAGCACGCAACTCTCTAACAGTGGAACAACGCATACAGCAAAGCAAGGACTCAGTAGGAGTACACATGACAGGAGCTTTGCCTCTTGGAGCACAATTATCTGTGCAAGAGTAAACGGTGACTCATTCAATACCGTTAATATTGTGCCTCTCCGCAGCTACTCCACGTATACTGACACAGAGCAAGGGCATCTGCCTTTCATCCTGATTAATGTTATCGTTTACAATCAATATTACATTTTAAGGAGAAAAGTAACAGAGGAGAAAAAATGGCAAATGACAGGCAGAGCTGTAGCCCTACACAGGGATTCCCTGGGGCTGGTGAAGGGCTCCAGCTATCACCAGCGACAAGTATTCATAGGAAACTGGGAACTGTGCTGCCCTTCTGGAACATGGCCTAACCCGATATCAACTGCCATGAAATTTCAAAATGCATCTCAAACAAAAACTGGCAAGAAAAAACTATTAATTGTTTAAACGTCTATCTAAATAATGTGTGTGTGTGTGTGCACGCGCGTTGTGTGTGTGTGGAGGGGGTGGTAGTGGTTTTTTGCCTTTTTTTCCCTCCCTAAGAGCTGGCTCCCATTACAATCATTTATACATTAGGATTCTTCTATTTTACAGCACGTATTTTGGTTTTGTACATAGAATTAGTTTAACAGTTCCCATTGATTTAGTATGTTTAGCCTCTTCTTCCCACAAGGCTTTTTAAGTTTTATTGATGTGGACATTTGTTCACTTAAGAAAGCCATTTCTTTATTAAGTGCTCATTTCAGAGGCTCTGCGTGACTCTTATCTGGGTATAAAATATTTGCTCTTTCAGAAGACGAGGGAGGGAGGTCTTTGCTTTTCAAATGAGAGCCACAATGGCAATACTTTGCAATTTTTCAGACCAAATGCAAACACATTTATTTGACAAGAACACAAAAAGATACTCTTAACTCCCATGTGATATGGTAACCCCACTTAAGATATTTTAACCCCTTGTCAGCCAGAGTTAGAAAACCTTAAAACAGTTTTCTTTCAACAGATTAATAAATTGTCAGTAGCAATATAGCTTCTGTTCACTCTCAAAGGATTTATTTAATGTTAAAACAATGTTAAAACAATCCCTACCCATATTTTATTTTGCTTTCAAAGTAGACTGACAAGAGCATCCTACTCACAGAAAATTAGTTTGACTAGAAGAATTATATATGTACACATATATAGACTAGAAGAATTTGTACACATATTTTTATGTAAAAATAAACACACACACACATGTATCTTTCCTTCTACGCAAAACTAGTTGGAATGTCTTCATTCTGTCATGTCAAACCTGGGAAATGGTCCATAACTGAGCTCCTTGAGAACATGGAATATGAACTGCAACCAACAAGCTCCTCCTCTGTGGAGTATCATAGGTGGTAGACAAAACCAAACACACTCAAAACAACTCAGCATTTCCACAGATTTGGGTCACTGTCTTACCTGTGTTGCTGTAGCCCTGAGGTGTCCGCAGTGGTTTAGGGCTCTGTTTTATAGAAATGTATAGAAAACACTTAAACACAACTGAGTGTTTAACAACTGTTAAAAACAGCTTAAGGTATCATGAATATAAGAGGCATTAAGCAAGCAAAAGAAATTAACTGAGACCATGCAAGACAGATGACAAGAAGCAACACTATTTCAACACTTGTATACACCCCTTTTTAAGCAAGGCCATGAAATGTAACATAAATTTTATGTAGAATAAATACTTGCAAATAAAAATATCACATGTATAAAGGTAGACTCCAAATGGGTTTCATGTTCTGGAAACGACTCCCAGTTTAAATGGAGCAAGTCTAACAAACAGATGGTTAAATTAGAACTTACTGTAAATAATTTGGAAGCTTAAGCAAGTGATTGCTGCAGGACTACTTTCTCTTCAGAAGTCATCAACAAATTACATTTGATTCTCTAGCTGTGTAAGACAAAATGTGCATCAGTGTCCAAACTTCAATCTCATCCAAAAGGTACCAAATTCCAGAGGATGACCTTTGCAATCAACATGGTTATCACACAAGACTCCCACCAAGACAATTCATTCCATGTGTAACTTTATGTCAAAAAGTGACTGATGTAATTTCAAGATTATTTTTTTTTAATATAACATCTCTCCTTACAGGCTGCTAACATCATGGGTCCTCTTGCCAAATACTATTGCAATATCTCTTCTAAAAAGATTTATTGATCAACATCATAGGCCACCAAAAAGACAATTTATTGCACTGAGCTGAGCTACATAATTATAAATTACATGTAGACTAAAGAAACATAAATAATAATAACAAGGAATGCCACTGATCTTAATCTATTCTATATAGAAATAAAGGTCTCACTACAGCTGGACTATGAATTATTCTTGCACAGCAAGAGGAATTACTCCAAAAGCTTTTCTATTTTCTCACTGCTTTGTATCAAACTGCTTGCTTCAGCAGCCCCGATGCCCATGCTTAAGCTTTTGGTCTGTACCAGTTTAGAGTCAATAAACGCCACCTAGTAATTCCTGTACCCTGTAGAAAAGTCAAGAGGTCTGAAAGCTACAGTGACTTCTAGGCAGGGCAAGTCTGCACGCTGGTGTCCTATAGTTTCCAAATGTGTTGGCACAGGGTCCTGTGCAGGCATGCGTATGTGAACGATGCCTACCATATTCTGCAATGGCCAAAAGTGCAAATAAATAATAATGTCATCTTTGATTAAGTAATGAGTCATACGTACCATGCATTTGTAAAAATGGTAGAGAATCACGGTACAAGATGGAATGGTTATCAACACCCAAGCTATTAGATCTTGCTACCAAAACATTAACTACAATGTATAATATGCAGCTGTATTGCAGTTTTTCCACTTCTTTTTTTGTGAGTTTGCACTCCCATATTCATAGAAGAAAGAATGATGTCATTTTATTAACCTCATAACCACTTTCTGCCAACAGAAAAATAAAAACATTGGAATGACCATCTGGCATGAAGTTTCTGTTTCTCTTAAAAACACATCTATATTTTCTGTTTCTCAAGACACCAAGGACAAAAAAAAAATTTGTCTTCTGCCAAATTTTACGGCACCAAAATGAGAAAATAGAAGTAAAACACAACTAATAAGTATTTGGAAATTTAAACATGAAAATGCTATACTGTCAGGAGCTCTCTATGTAAGTATGTGTACATAGTTTCCATCATCGCAGTATTTGACCTACTTATTACCAGGAGCCACTAAAAACTCCAGATACTTTTGCTAAAATATTAGTGTTCTCTTTCCTATGATAGCAAAGCTTTGCAAAAAGAAGAATGGAAAAGAACCTGTAAAATTTAAAAAATTACCAAATCATCCTTTGAAAACAAGTAAGTTAACTTTAGAAGGTAATGACTTCGATAGATACATCATATATTCTACATTGAATTCACACATAATGACTACTTTGATTTATAGATAGATGGCAGCCCATCTCGGAAGATCTATCTTTGCTCTCTATTTGGCATTACAGCACTGTATTCGTTTTTCTGAGTAGTCAAGGTGATGTGCAGTGCCCATCTGTATGTTCTTGGCAGAGGCTAGAAGTATAGAAGTAGCACGCTATTGAGCTAGGTAGGCTGATCACGAGCTCAAATCCAAGAGCAATAGGACAATGTGTGTGAGGTGGTGGTACACATTGTCACGTCAATTGAATAGCTGTCCTCCGTATCTGCTAGAAACATGCCATTTCCATACTTACTGATGACACTTCTGATGCCATAGCNATTCCTGATACAAGCCAGGATGCTGTTGGCCGCCTTGGCCACCTGGGCACACTGCTGGCTCATGGTCAGCTGGCCGTCAACCAGCACCCCCAGGTCCTTTTCTGCTGGGAATGCTATGAGGTCTGAGATGCTATGTGTGGGAGAGCTGTCCTGATCAGCAAGTCACTTACCTCACAGACAGTACAAGACATGAAAGGAGTCAAAGCTCTGAGGGGACTTGGTCCCAGTTCAAGGGGCTTTAAGTCTGAGAAGTTAGACAATTCACACTGGTGAAACCTGAAAATATTTTTAACTGGATATGCATCATAAAGCTAGTTATAGCCAACCAGAACAATATAGTCCCCAGTTTGCTCTCTAGTTTTTCATCTATAGAATGAAACTGCAAATGTGTTGAGGATTTTTGGGTTTGGTTTGTTTTTGTGGGTTTTTTGAGTTTTGTTTTTTTTGTATGACCTTTAATTCCAATTACTCTTGAGATTATGTGTCATTAATCAGCATCACAAAACAAAACTTTGACAGTACTGAGACCCAATGGTACCATCATGGCTTCTAGGTCAATGCTGAAGCTGTCCAATTTCCCAGTAAACTGTGAGATGCTGGTCAGCAGGTGCAAAAAAGTTTGTGCCACAAAAAAGCCCCAAGAAGCAACAATCCCCTCCCCAGCAATGTTGGGGAATAATAACATGAATTTAGTAATCTTCAAATTTTCTTACTTTGGGCAATGCAGTTATTTTGACAACAGTGCTGGCACATTTGAAGTTTTAAAATGAAGTTTTTCCCAGACATGTCAAAAAAAGAGAATGTCCTCATCTTAAAGAAGAAACAGACCCCTCCCCATTCAGGGGGAGGTCAAAATAGCTGTTTGCTTTCAACAGTTCTAGTGCAAAAATCTGCCTTATAAAGCACAAGTTGTTTGTAAGGAATAAAAGCAAGAAATACCAGTAATATCGTGGAAGAGATTTTTCTTTTAGTTTGAGTTATTACTAGTCATTGTATGTTACGGAAAGGCATCTACACTGGGAACCTTCTACCATGGGATCCAAACACAGTACACACTGGACCTAGCATTTTAAATCCACTCAGTTTAGTGTTTAAAACTGTGCAGCAGACAATTAGCTGAGGACAAGATGGAATGAACCTTTAGCTGCCATGCAGTGCCAACTGATACAACTCCTGCCAGAATTTGCTGCGACACAGAAACGACAGTACTAAGAGTAAACTTTTTAACACGACAATGTCTTTGCTCATGGCAACCTCCAGAAACTTGGAATCAACTTAAATCCTCCGCTTCCTCTTCTGTCTCACTCCAAAGTACAGCAGCGGAATTCTAAATTGCTTGGAGAATGCCTGTTTTCTTTGGGGGGAAATGCATTTCAAGTACTCCATATGCTATTTTAGAAACTCAGTCTGATAAACTTGCTTGCACTGAATAAACCCCAACCTTGTGATTTAAATGGATGGGGCTATTCACAAACTAGACTACTACTCCATATGAGAAGTACTTTACCCTTAAATCTTGAGAGCAAGATTATGCCAGAAGGATGCAGCCAATTCTAAGAGGCAGCATCCAACCTGGGGAATTTCAGAGCAATGCCCTTCACAGAGCAACTGCACTTTCTCTTGGGGCACATTATGCCTCCATTCACACTGTCTACTGCTGCTGGGTATTTATAAACTGAATTTGGAGGCAGAAATCCCTGCTCACTGAATATATGAGTAGTATATGTTAAAACCAAAAGAATTATTTTTCCTCTCACAGTGTCCCAATTTGTTTAAACTCTGGAGAGAGCTCCTCTTCTTGTGCTTTTGTATTTCATGGGCTTCTACTGCTTAATAAACCTCCATGAAAGTAATAACATTGAGGAGAACAGGGGATATAGCTAAACAGAGCTGAAAAGCATGGAGTGACAACACTCTTTCTTACTTTCTGTTACCTCCCTAAATTTTAAACCCTCACTTGAAGGAAAACAAGGCAGTCAGATGGGGAGTTACTGGAGAGTTGCAGGCAGCATTTAGCTTGTGTTCCCCTTCCCATCTATCAGTTTTATAGATAGTCAGATTTAGAAAAATAGAAAGAGGACCTCAAGAGAAGGAAAATACCATGGGGTGGGATATCTCCTTGGTAAATAGGATATACTGTTTCAATTCAAAAAGCATTTAAAACTTCTGGGTAGTAAAAGCTCCATCATGTGCAAAGGTAGAGCAGCAGAACACAGAGAAAACTTGTGATCAACAAGATGAATCATTCTAATGTACTGCTCTTAACCCAGCACACAATCCTCTTTCCTTTGAGGTCGAGGCCATGATCCCATCAAAATCCAATTTCGCTCTTAGACCATTCATCCATCCAAGTTAAGGACAGGACAACTCTATAATAAGTATGCAGCTGTACTGACTTTCAGTGTCAAAATCAAATTTCCTTGCTGGAGACATAAAAAACTTACTGACACAACATAGGTCTGAAAAACATAGTTACGGATCTTTAATTATGTTAAAATAATGGAAGTGGCCTGCTTTCTACCTCTACCAGGCCATTTTTTAGAACTAAGTACCTGCAACATCAACTGAAAGGAGTGAATCAAGGAGTAAAGAAAAGAAGAAAAATGGAAGGGGTTATTCGATGTAAGAGTTAGACTAACAGTTTCATGTCAACAATGTGGTTTTTCTGAAAAGCACAAAGTAGACTTATCAGAGGATCATGAGACCCATCAGACAGATCCAATAATGACAGAAATTCCAAAACTGTGCAGATTTATTTTTTGGGGAAATCTGAGAATTCTAACACCAGCTGGTTATATCTCTGGGTTATCTCCTTTGGCATCAGCTGGAGTCTGACATGCATCCATCAGTGAAAAATCTAAAATTCCAACATTGTCCAGTCTAATAATATTACTCCCAGTAGATCTTTCACAAACAGTTGTCTTCTATGTGGTTCCAATATAGGATAGTAACAATACTACTTTCATGTTGAAACAATTACTTTTTATTGAGGATTTTTTAAGATTTATTATTTCAAAATATCTGAAACACAACAATTGCGCCAAAGAATTTCTCAGTAATACTGCTGAAATAAACTACCATGGTATCAAATTTAGTGCAGAGTGCTATGTACCAGCCATTCACAATGTAATATCCTAGCTGGTTTTTTTTTTAAGTAAAAATATCTCTGATGTCTTCTGGGTCTCTCAGTATTTTAGTCTTCCTACAAACCCCCATCAACAGATCAGAGACAGGCAACACGCTCAGAAGCCGATAATGCATGTCAGATTCTGTCTTCAAAACAGAGTCAGTAAGAGGATACATGCTGTACAGATTCTGTAATTCAAAATAATTGTTGTTTGAACTACTGAAAATGAGTATGTGCTTAAGGAACAGTTACAAATGTTAGCCTAGAAAGTTTGTTTTGGCTAACACATTTTACCTTAATGTGATGGGTAGAAAGCAGTGGGTATAATCGAAAGCCACCTACAATTCTGAGAGTGCTCATTATACATTTCTTTTTTATGAAATACATAGTTTCGTTGTTTCTTACCTCTGTTTTTCCACTCCCTGGTGATTTACAGCATGGCTTTTATATAGGCAGCTGTCTGTTGTTTTGAAAACAATGCTGAGCTTGCAGGTTTATTTTGATTCTAAAGCTGAACTGGTTTTAAGATGGAATTTGGACAGCTTCTGAGAAGAGCTATGTGACATGAGTCACTGCAGGAGAGAGAAGGGGACTATGGGCTGCCAGTTCCACGTGGGCTCTACAGTCCAGACAAATCAAAGAATGGCCGCAATGAGTTCTTTTACCTGAGATGTGTTTGTTTCTTAACTAAAGAAAAAAGGCTGCTTATGTTATTCAAAAATATTTCAGTCTTACCAAAAGAGAATAGTTTTTGAAACTAATGTAGACATGGGCTTGCTACTATTTAAGTTTTGTATTTTTTGGCCCCCAAATGAATGTCGCAGAAATTCACTGACTACAAAGCTACGAAGTGTGGGCTGAGTCTTCTCAAAGGGCCAGGGATTGTATCCTGCTGTCAAGAGATCATGAGGAGAATCCAGTTGTTGGTTTATTTTCAACATCTAGACAAAGACATCTAATTTTTACAAAAGAAGCATCTAGTTTTAGTTGAGGTCCACACTATATACTTCACTCATTTAAGGCCAACTAACTTCTGATGAAGTTAGCTCATGAAGACTTGCCTCTTGCTATGATTTCAGAAGATGGTTCCTCTAAAAAAAATACAACAGCAGAAGAGGCAGCACAGGGAGGAAAGTTTCGAGCTCTCCCTGAATTTCAGCAGAAACTAACTCTATAAGATGCTTAGAAAATTATCTATCTTTGTTTGGTACATCTCCAAAGGTTAGTAGGATAGACTTCAATATACCAGTAACTCTTAATTTCCTGAGAGAAAGCCAAGTGTGATACAAAATGGTATGTAAATAATACTGTGGTCACCAACAGGATGCCATAAAAAACGTGGCGGTGGGAAAAGCTGAGGGTAGGTGACAGCTGTGACCAAGAGAAACATCGCTCTCTTGGTGCATGGAATTTCCTACTATGCTTTCATCTGCTCAGTAAATTACAGAAGTTTTACATAGTAACAAATCCCTCTCTGCATTTGATTCAGCATATTACCTCCAAAAGCATCTTCAGACTGGTAGTGATGATAACAACAACGACGACAATAATAATAACAACCACCCTATCCAATGCTAAAAGTGTAAAACCATCACCCAATTCAGATTATTTATGTACTTCACCTTTAATGTCTACCCTTTTGTTTATAAAATTATTCTTAGACCAAACCATAAAAAATTAACTATGTAGGTTTCTTTTACCAGTTTGGCAATAAGGAACAGCTTTTTAGCAACACATCCAACATACTTCTCCATAAAAAACACAAGCTACAGAATTCAACAGAAATTCAAAAAATAAAAAAATTTACTTCTGTCAAATAAATTCACATAATATGTACCTGCAGAAGTAATCTCTCAAAGGCAAGGAAGTTGTCCCATTTGGAAGTCTGGGGGTGTTTCAAAGTCTGGACCGTGGCCAGCACAAGCTGTAGAAGACCACAATGGTTCTCCAAAGCTTTGAGATTATTTCTGAAAAGCTGAGTGTATGAGCTGAGCTGTTCTGGGGTGACTCTGCCTGTGGAAAGGAAAACAGGACACAGCATTCAGTGGTGGCAAATACAAACCTAGATTTTTTTAAATTATAGTGAATAGGCTATAGAGAACTTTAGAGGCTCACACCACTATGGCCCTGATAGTAGCTTCACTGCAATCACTGGGAGCTTCAAGCTGCAGCAACAGGTCAGGACAAAGACTTACTTCATCCATGAATTGTGGCTTAAGGTATGCGGTATGGCAGGTATTTAACAATACACAACAGATGCTGACATAAAGGGTAATACCATTTTTTGTTTTCAATACCATTTTATGTTTTCAGACATAGAGGGACATTCATTTAAGCTAGGGAAATAATACTTGACAACTACTTCTAAACAACGGTTGATCTTTCTATTTTTTATCAAATGCCCAATGGGAATTTGTGAGTTACACCAAACCCAAATCCTCCAGCCGCTTCCTGAGCGTACATTTTTCATCAGTGTTGACTCAAAAAATATAGATAATGTTAGTGATTCAAGGAACTGTTTTCTGGAGCTGTTCTTGGAAGGGATGATCCAAGGCGTGACTCTTCAGTTTCTGAGACACAGTAAGCGTAGCATGATTTCACCCGTTATTTGGAAATAAGCACCCTGGTGCCCATACATTGGCCTGTAGATCTCTCCTTAATAGAAGAGCATGAGGGGAGTCATTCAGGCCACACAAACACTACAGAATTAGCAGTTATCCACCCAACATTAAAGTGCCAGCTAAACTGCTCAATCAATTTATATTTTGGAAGTGATCCATTCCAGGGAGGAAGGTCCATAGTACCTTATCTGCCCCAAGAAAATCATGACAGGCAATCACACATACTATCAACATGCAAGCAGAAATGCTGTCAAAACACCATCCTAATTGCAAGTCTGGACTGAGATACAGTCCAGGTCTGTTTCCTGGTTCCTGGCAGCCTCTGCCAGTAACGAGTCATCTTCCTCAAGCAAACCAGACCTAAAGAGCAGGGACATGTGAGATGGAGTGAGGAGGATCCTTAAGTTAAAACAAGACAAGCTTTGGTGCCAGGAAGGCACTAGGCTGAGCCGATGCTGGGCAGTTCATGGCTTACACCACTGATGATTTTATTCAATATTTTTCTGTAAGGGAAATATCTTGTAAGACTGCCACTGTGTTTCTTCTCTGAGTTTGGTTATATCATCACTTCATAAGGCTCTCCATCTGCCTGCATCCTTTCAGTATCACATAAATGACAAATAAACGATTTCAACTGTGAATAAATGTTGAAAGCGCTTTCTCTTAGTTTCAGTGATACGAAGGGCAGTCTTTGGAAGAGCATTTAGATTAGGGAAAGCTGCTAAATAAAGCAAAAATACACAGACCTTTTATGGGAATTTTAACGGAAAGCATCAAACCAAAAAGTCAGCAAATTAACACACAAATCAAGCTGACACCACTCAGTAGGCCGGAGAGCTGACAAAAGGCTTCCACGGTTAGCCCACATAGGCTAAAACAGCAACCACAGCCATGTGTGTTTTTAGACTAAACACTAGAGCTTTCAGTCTTGTTTTATTTCTTTTAAAGCTGTGTCAGGCAGATTTACACAGTGACTTGAAAATGTCAGTCCATGATGCCTTGCAGCATACCTTTGATAATGACTGCATTATTACCTATAGCAGTCCTGATACATTGTAGCATATTCAAAATCTGATAACTTGCTTCAACTGAGAAAACATGAAGTTGCCAGCCCTTCCCTCATATGAAACAGTAAAATGGGAGGGCTTTCAAGACTTCTGATTTCAATTTAAAAAAATAAAAAATAAATTCAAGAGTTTTGTTCCATGTTTTCCCTTGTGAAAGTGAATCCAGATGCAGCACTGGATCAGTCTGAGATCCATTCAGCACCATTTTAGATAAACAATCAAATTCTTTCCCACCCTCAGAGTACCACCAAAAGACAGTCCAACACATATGTAAATGTAAGTGGAATCCTGACCTTAGCAAGTCATTAACAAAACTTACATTGGCATTAAAGAGTCCAGCATCTCATCTGTGATATTTACAATATCCATGTAACCACTCAGAGCCAGGGTTCAAGAGTTCCAGCCAATTTCTACACAGAAATCTCCCTGGACAGCTGGCTGATAAATACAACTGTTCCAGTAGATGAGGAAAGGAATTTGGGAAAGTGATTGGTGGTAATCAGCAATTAAATGGCTTTCCCTGAGGCCTAAATCTTCACAACCTTCCCTGCTGCTTGATCACACAAGGAGACTTCAGCACAGCGGACTAAATTTAATCTAATCCCAACCCTACCAGCCCTTTATGTTTTTTTTTAAAGTCCCTCTGCAGTTTCAAGTCCTTTCGCATTGCAATGTGGCAGACAGAAATCAAGAGGAGACAGATGCCAACCACATCATTATGTTTCAACTGTCATTTTGTTCTTCTAAAGCAAATCCAGAGATTCACAGGCAGAAGATGGCAACTTCTGGCAGAAAGGACTGTAGTGTAGGCATCTTGTCCTGCTCTCTTCTTCTCTTCCTGCTCCATCACAGTCATACTCTGCTCCAAACTCTACACCTATGAATAGCCAGACGTTTGTGTAGGCACCAAAGTTTGACTTGCAAGGACTATATTATGCTGACAAAGCACTTGGTAATTTTTTAATTCCTGGATGTGGGAAGAAGGAGAAGTATGACCTCAACCATGCTTAAGGGATTTAAAAGCACCAATAACCTTTCTTGCACAAACACCAGGAATTCCGTATTGTCTGGGAAGTAACCTTTGCCATTAATAGGTATCAAGTGTAGCATGTGTGAAATAGCATGTGTGAAACAGGTACATTTAACCCAAACTCTGTCAACTACATTAAATCACAATAAAGGACTTGATAAAAACAACATCTACTGAAAGCAACATTAGAAAAACGTTCCAAAGCTTCATGCCTCTTCCCAAGTACTGCAGAGAGGATAAAATGAGTAGGTGGTGACTGGGAAGTCTCACAGTGAAACTCAAAAGTTAACAGAATACAGGAGGATGGGGAGCAGGGAAGGAAAACAGTAATGCTGTTAGACTGATGATGCAGGTAGTGCAGGAATTAATTCAGCTAAGAAACTGTGAGTGGTTAGTTAGGAACAAAGTATTTGTGCACTAATGCAAGAATCTTGAGCAACATTACGAAAAAATAGTGTAGGGAATGAAACTGGACATTACAGAAGTAACAGAAACATGACGGACTAGGTACCAGTCTCACTACTGAAGACCCAGTTCTGTCCAGGAAACACTGAAAGTCAATGTGATTGATGAAGCAGCTCTGCATTTTAGTAAACTGATAAACTGAGGATAAAAAGAAGAGATAAGAGGGACTAGACTAGATTAGGAAAAAAGTAAACTAATATTATGTCTAAGAAATGGTGAAAATTAGCTACCTTATTAGTCTGATGTCAGGAGTATGAAAAGCTTCAGGACAAATGTCCAAGAAAAAAATACCTTACATCACAGAGAAAAGTGGGATAAAATGCAAAATACATTTATCAAAAAATATAATGTCAAACAGATACATAACCAACTTATTAATTGTAATGCACATGGATTTAGCATAGCATTAACTATGACATAACCGTATTTACAGGGGAAAAGACTAGGATTAGAAGAATTGTAAGATATCTAAGAAACTTCCAAAAGTAGATGGCAAGTAATAGGCAATAGAGAAGTACTAGCATATAAAACGAAAAGCTAAAATAAGAGCGTGCTTGTGTGCACATGTACTTATTTTTAGTACAAATTTTGGTACTAAACAGTGCCAAAATGGGTGCTGTCACAAGGCTGTGAAACATCATTAATATGGAGAAAGAGCAGAAGGCACAGCTGGCTTGCTTTAAGCATCGGACTAACATAAGTGGGATGAAATTTAACAGTATAAAGTGCAAAATTATGCATTTTGAGGCTAGGATAAAGAGCATCTGCTGTAAATTGGGAGTTAAAACCTGGAAATGACAGAAGAAGGAAATAATATCTAGGCCTCCTCATTGCAAAAAAGCAGGTATAATCAGTACCAGTGATATAGTTATAGTAAAAACAGGGCCACAGAAATGCCTCAGCACAAAGCTTCTCTCCTGCAGCACTCCGTGCAGCTCCGATCACCCCTATTCCTGGAAGTTTTACTCAAAGTTGTGCTGCATGCACAGAGAGGCTACTAAAATGATTAGGGAGACAGAGAACTTAAGTTAGCAAAGCAAAGTAGAACTGCCTGGCTTATATGGGTTCACTGCCCCACCTGGAAAAAAAACAGAGATCTCTATAAACACATGAAAAACGTTTACATTAAGGGTCAATATTGGTACTAAAATCAATGGGCATAAATAAAGCATGAATATACTCACACAAGACGTTAAAAAAAATACCACTGTCTCAATCTTCCAATAGTGGAGGCAAACAAATATAACTTCTAACGTGGGGTTTGATGACTGTCTAATGAGCAGTTGCATAAATGCTCACAAGACTTAATTCAGTAAAAGTGTCCCCTTTCAATCCTTCACTCCTACGATAATTAATTGGCAAACATATTGGGACATACAGGTGTTGAATTCCACTTCCAACTTTCAAGAATTCAGAGCAGATTCCAAAAGAACTACAGATCACTTTTGACAACTTTTAAATTACAGAAGCCATACCTTGTATTTAACCCCCCCGCCCCGTGAATTAAAATAAATGATTTTTGGTCAAATATGAAAATAGCAGCACTGAATACCAATATCTGCAACACTATATGATATAGAAAATGCACAGTTAATACTACATGCACAAATTATGATGTGTACAGTTAGACTGAAGGGAAGAAATAATTCTACTACTAGTAAAGCAGATCACTCAAATTAGACATACTGGTGCAGAAATTACCAGCAATTGATATTAAAGGTCTGTCAAAAAACCTGGGTTTTGAGTCGTGAGAGTAGCCCGAGTAGAACAGAAAGACTTTCACCTCAACAGTTAAACAAAAAGTTAACCGGACAAACCACATTTGTAAATATCAAGACATGATTCCACAGTATGATTTTTTTCCATTTTAAATTAATGCTGCAGTCTACATAGTATAATGCAGGCATTGCTTCAAGAAAATAATTATTTTTCAAGATAGATCAAGATAGTTAGAAGTAAATTTTTAAAATTCAGAATCCCAAAGTGCATTTTTTTTACATAAAGATTTATGGATGAACGAGGTGTCTAAAGAGCAAAGGTCAGAATTATCAATGCACTGTTCCAAACATACCGTCCTTATTTTTTCATCTAACACTAAGTTAATTATCTCCATAGGGACAAGAAAACAAGTAAAGAGGAAAGTACATTTTGTGACCAATTTAATAAATAAATGGATGCTTTTCCAAGACTACATGAACCGCCAAATACACATAGCTTTAAACTTAGTTCAATTTTATGCAAGAACACAGTTTGAGCTTCACTGGCTGGAGCACTCTTGCTGAGGTCCATTTTTCACTTGACAGAACTACAAATAAGAAATGACCTTGGCGCACTTATGTTCACAGGCGAGATTTTTCAAGGCAGTAGAATGCTGAAAAATTCCAAATAAATTGTTTTCCTCATCCAGAGCCTTAGGAATATAGACCTATCTCTCCCAGTAGCTTGCCTCTGATCATGTCCAATGCCGGATGCTTGCGAGGAATGTAGAAAGCTCTCATACTCCACGAAGCCAACTGGGCAACAGTACTGCTAAGGGAGTCGGATATTTTGCAAACTAAGTGAGAGTAATTTAGTAGGATGGATGACGCCCCTTACGTCTCCTTGTTAGTGTAATTTCCAGATGTTATTCTTATTAACTCAAAATGCTTTTTTACTTCTTAGGAAGTTTCAATAACACTGTTTAACAGCAAGCACGACAGAAATAATTTGATCTCATCTTTTTGTTTAGTTAACTTCAAATGTCACCCAGTCCTTAAACTGTTAATAAAGAAAAGAAGAACACCAACTACTCCCTAGTTCTTTGGGGAGATAAAAAGTAGGCCAGTATGAGATACTGTTTGGCTGGCTTCTCCAGAATAAGGCTCTGGACCTGAAGAGCACTAAACCTTACAGCAGACTAAAAGCAGATGTCACAGCCTTGTTTCTAAGAGCACACGCTCATCTCACGCAAACACAAACCCATCTGCTCTGCGGTTGATGGTCACTTGTAAGCCTCTCTCCTTTTTCTGTTTCAGGAGCAACAACCCAGACAATCCCACGGTCACAGGTATGAGCACAAACGGCAAGTCCCCACTACAGCAATCCCAGGATAAATCCATCTTGGGGGTCTGAGCAGCCCCTGAAGTACCGCTGCCTGACCCCAGCAGCACTGTGCCACCGAGGAAGACATGTGACCAGCCTTCCATCCTCGTTGTCGCTTACTGACCCCCAATCCTCCTACTCCCTCAGAAACAGCTGCAGGACACAGGCATTGGAGGTCAGCCACTCTTCCCTGACCATTATGGGCTTTCCAGTGCATCTCAAGTCATGCCAAGTGATGGACCTTCAGGGAGCCAGAGCCTCTCATCTGTCACATGTCTGAAGGTATGCATAGCAGTGGCTTTCGAGGATGTAGGAGCCACTGACAATGCTGGTAACTATGCTGAGGTTTAGCAAATTCTGGAATAGAGGTATACACCCAGAACAAATAAAGCTGCACTCTATTTACCACTCAACTAACACTTGCCATGTAAGTCTGAACATCTAGCCCAACTTGGCTTCAGTCTCATCAGCTATAGCACTGAGTTAGTTATCTCAAAAACACTTTGTTATTCATCACTAGAAGTGTATGGTATCATTAAATACTTGTTTTAACAGTGTTCCTATATAGATCATTTATATTTAAACAAATGCCATATGCTATTTTAGCCTTCTCTCCTAATTAGCCTCAGCCTTTTCTTAAAAAATGGAAACCATGCTTAAATATCAAGTTTATTACTATTCTTTCAAAATTCTTTTATGTGCCTTATAACAAATAAAACCTAATCAAATAGATGGGACAAATGTAACCAAAGCATTCTAATATAATCATCAAGATTTTCAGGTCTAAGCACCTAGATGCAGACAACTAAATATGACCCTACTTATGATTTAAAATTCCTAAATTGGTATCTACAGTTTCAAGTTTCCCAGTACATTCAGAAGGCTCTGATAAACATAACTGATAGCTTAGGTATCTCAATATGGATTGATAATTTTTTCTTTTTTGTCCATCAGAGCTTTGTCTTTAAATTCATGGCCACTTCAATCCATTATTTCCTTCTTTGTGCACACTACCATTCAGTCTCCCCTTTTCATTGTTAAATCAGTATGAACAAAAAAGTAACAACAATCTCTAGCCAGTGTCTACAATATTCTCTGGCTGCCTGCCCAAATAGTAATTTTCAGAACTGTTTGAACAAATAGGTGAAATCTTATCTTCCGGTATTAAGCTTCCTAGAAGTCGCCATCTATATTAAACTTCCAATTAAACACTGGCATACCAGAGTTTCTCAAATCCCCTTCCTAATCTTAACTAAATATGTATCATGGTCATATTTTGTTACCTTATTTTTCACCTCTTTCACCAGGTTAATAAATACTGAGCACTAGGCCAACTCCCAACTAGAGGGTCTCCAGCCTTAAAAAAAACAGTTATCCTTGAAAACAGTAATTCACTGTGACTGTATAGGGACTTGAAATCTGCAAATTTGGTTGAATCATCTCCTGGATGCTTTAAGCTTCTTGCAGAAATGAATCAACTTGTTTGTCTTAATGTGCCCAAAGGATTTCAGGTGGCTTGCGCATGTCCTCATTTAGCACTAAGACATATGTTTTCAGACACTGAGTACTTCATCGTGTTCTTGGCACGCTGTCCCAGAGAGAGGACTGATGATTTCTGGAAGACTTCTGTAGCTGAGAATACCCTAACAATCATTTTGGGTGGTAAGCAAATAAATAGGGATGGAAAACATGATGATGTATGAGTATGTACATATGTAATTCACCATGTCTCTTGTGTAACGAGTCATCCTTTGTGAGACTAGATGATGCTTGGAAAAAAAGCACTGGGCAAGCCACCCAGTTTTACTGTATTGCCATGTTCCACTTCAAGTCTTATACTTACAGACTTTGCAAACACACCATCACATACCCTATCTTTGGTTTAAATCCCTTGGCACAGGCTGTTCTCAGTGACGCTTCGCTCCTTTATGTCTGTATCACTTTCAGCTACTTTCTTCAGGTTTGCTCCCCCCCTTTTTTGACTAGATGGCTCCTTTCTTAACATAAAGAAATTGTGAAGCCCTTTCTGTCATCTCCTAAAATGCACAAAACACAGTACTTAGTGCTGATACCCCCAACTGCCCCAGTGTTCCAGCAAAGTGCAGGTGCTGCGTGCTTCTGCTGCGGGCCAAGCAGACACCAGAATTGGCATCTCCCAACCCATATTCATGAACTCTCCTGCTGATGGAAAACACAGCCATTATGGCTGACGCACCCTATGAAATGAAGATACCAACAGCGAACAGGTACAGCAAGTTGTATCTTATTTCCAATCAGGCTGCTTTCCAACAGATATAAACAATTGCAGTAAATTTCCTTTTCTTGTATTTACAGAATAAGTGTTTTATTTTTCACCCACGTTCAAAGAGGCTTATGGGACTCACTCCTGTGTTTTTAACCATGTCTTGATCATCACAAATGGACAGTCTACAAGTACAGTGGCTTTTTTAAAAAAAAAGAAACCTTGAAATTCAAAGCTTCAAAATAATTCTTTTCAAGACTGAGAAGATATAATAGAATTCAGTATCAGCAAAAAATAAAGTAAGCTTAGTAAATAAAAGAAATCTCCGGTGTTTACCTGAAAAAAACCACCAAATAAATTTTAGCAGAGAACAGAAGATGGCAATACAATTAGTTCTTTTCAGGAAGTTGTATCAGCATTCAGTAACTAACAAATTATCTTTAATACTTTACTTTATATATATGTTAAAAAACCCAGCTGATTTCTATATAGCAGGATTACTGAACCAGCTTTATACCTACTACTGACTTATGGGTAATCAAAAGCTGGAAAAAGCATTTCAACCTCTCCTGGGCAATGTGGTTTGTTGGATATAACATTTGTTTGTTTAGACATACTAGAAACACTGTGACTCACTACAGACCCCAGCCAATGAAGAAGTACTGTTACTTATGACATCTTGCAAAACAATAGTTACCAGTATATATGCAAGTAAATGCTATTTAAATTGTTAAGCTTTTAACCCACAGTCATTTCCTCTTAAAGATACACAGTATAAAAAATTCAATAACAATGTACATTTACATTAAACCTTTGTTTCAAAGCTTCACAAATGTTTAGCTGTACATTAATGTTTACTCCCGACTGTTGTGAATACCATGTAAATTGTCTAGAGAAAGACCACATTAACATAGGCTTTTCACAATACTTTTATTAAGACAGAAGGACTTCATACTGAAGTTAATATAAGCTTTGCAGTATTACATTAGCAAAGAATATAAATAATGAAATTATGTATTTGGAGAACTCCTGCAAGAGCAACACACTTCTGTGTTCTTTTACATTTTTAAGAATTATCTTCAATTCTAATCACAACCAGACATGGAAGGAGACCTGGCCACAAGTTCATATTGAAGTGTTTGGGTTTACTGTCTAGAAAAAAACCTGAAACTAAAAAAAAAAAAAAAAAAAAAAACAAAAAAAAAAGACTTTATCCAAAAAAGTGCGGATGCACTATTGACTATTGTCAACCCACTCCCTTCTGAACAGTAAGGTTAGCCAAATAACCCTGTATCCATGTGCAAACTACAATTTAATCAAAGATAACATACTACCAGCATATTTCTCTGTTTCACATCACTGCACTGGGTTCTGTGTTTCACTTCCATCTGCTAACTGTTTTATAGCAGTGAAGTGCGAAGTAAATGAGGTATGAGACACAGATATGACATGCTTCATAATTTTATTAGGGCTTGAACCATTACCCATCTTACACCACAAGAGACTATTTAGCATGCAGTAGGTTATTCACTGAACAACAAGAGACAGTTGAGACAAAAATACCTTTACTGAAACTTCGTAAACTAACAACCTAGGAACTAGTATTTCTGCAAGAATATTAAGTCACAGAATTAAAAAAAACCCTAAAAATAATAAGAGCTTAGGGTAAAACATGGTAGTTGATACTTCAGAACCAACTCGAGTCTTTCTTTAAACTTAAGTGCCAGTAGTCCCAATATTATACTTCTTTATTTAAGGTAAATTCATATAATGCATAATGCAGTAGTCATTAAACAAACAAACAAAAAACACCAAACCAACCCACAACACTCAGAACAAATCTGAACAACACTTGATTTCCTAAACAAGAACAGCAAAAAGCTATTTACAGTCACCTGCAAGGAATACACTCCTAAAATACCAAGGGAGAAATATTGCCTCCAAATAAACTTCTTGTAATAGAGGAAGTACAGGATGCTCTACAAAACTTCTTTTTCTTTTTCTTTTTTTTTTTTTAAATAATATTCTGAGTAAATTCAGTTTTGGATTAAAACATCCCTGCTAACCTGCTCGGGTTAAAATTTATTTCATTTTGTTATGAGTGCACTTCACATCATCAGTCTCCTTCTCTAAATTTGGCATATTTCTCTTTAGCAGAGGGTAGGCCTTAACTCCCACGACCACCTCCAAAACCATTCCCAAAATCTGTAGCTGTTTTTGCAGTAGGAGAACCCAGTGGGGTTGCATGTTCCACGCCATTCTTTTAATCTCTACAGTTAAGATGAAGATTTGGTATTTCAAGGTACTTTTTTCAGATAGGATGTGTAAAGGTGTTGTGGTTTAACCCAGCAGGCAGCTAAACACCATGCAGCCGCTTGCTCACTCTCCCCCTCCCCAGCGGAATGGGGGAGAGAATCGGGGAAAAAAAAAAAAGTAAAATTCATGGGTTGAGATAAACAGTTTAATAGGGCAGAAAAGGAAGGGGGAGGGGGAGGGAATAACAATAACAATAATAATATAGGAATATGCAAAAGAAGTGATGCACAATGCAATTGCTCACCACCCGCCGACCGATGCCCAGCCCGTCCCCGAGCAGCGATCGCTGCCCCCCAGCCAACTCCCCCCAAGTTTCTATACTGAGCATGACGCCATATGGTATGGAATAGCCCTGTGGCCAGGTTGGGTCAGCTGTCCTGCCTGTGCCCCCTCCCAGCTTCTTGTGCACCTGGCAGAGCATGGGGAGCTGAAAAGCCCTTGACTAGTGTAAGCACTACTGAGCAACAACTAAAACATCAGCGTGTTATCAGCATTGTTCTCATCCTAAATCCAAAACACAGCACTATGCCAGCTACTAGAAGATGATTAACTCTATCCCAGCTGAAACCTGGACAAAAGGACATAGATGTTCTAGCATCATTTTTTTCTCTCTTCTCTCCTCAATAAGATGGATTTTAGTGCATACATTTCCCAGAAAAAAATACACTTTAAGTGTCAAACTGATACTCTGTGCACATACTGTGCACAAATAACAGGTAGATGTGAAGTGGTGTTTTCCCCAAGTCATAAAGAAACATAACCTACTGAAAGACAATTTAAGGGAGGGGAGAAAGGACAGGTGAGAGACGAAGAAAAGAAACTGGGAAGTTGCTTTTAAAAAACAAAAAAATTGACTCAATTGGCTGAGCACCTAGAATATCGACTAAGCTGGATAAAAACAAGCTACCTACAGCTGCTTTTATCACTTTAGACTTCTCTTCTTCCTCATAAAATAATACTGCACTGCTCCAGCACCTAAGAGCTCCTTCACCTTTAAAATCCTTGGTGTTAAGAGTCACGTCTGCATCTGGACCTGGCACAGAACCTCTTTTTCAGCCCTCAAGCTCTTGCCCAAATAAAACAAATGCAGTTAACAACAAGTTTAAGTAACTGCGCATAAGAAGTCCTCTCATTTGTATGTATTTCCAGTGTTTGAGCAGAAGTCCAACAAGGAGGATTAAAATATACTATTTGCTAGCACAATATATTTCAACATTTGGGACACAGCAGTTTCCAGTTCTCTTTTCAACTGTAGAAACAATAGCACTCACTAAGAACACATTTCATGGATGCCTGTAGACACTAGCAAGCCTTTTGCCACATTCAACATGCCATTTTGCATCAGAGTCTTTTTTTTTTTCAGCCTTTATTTCAACATTTCCTGTGTTTCTTTCATTTGCAACAGTCTAATAATGGATCTGTGACCTAAATCCCTCTAAAGTTCAGGATTAAATGTGTCTGTCAAGTTGAACATGAATCAGCCGCATGCCCTTGCAGCAATGGAAGTGAACCGTGTACTAGGTGGCATCAACACACATGTAGCCAGCAGGCAGAGAGAGGGAAGTGGTTATAACCCTCTATTTAGTACTTGAGACGGCATCTGGAGTATGAAGTTTTGGGCTCCACAGTGCAAGACACACCAGAGCAGGTCCAGAGAAGGGTCACTACAATGGTTTGGAGGGCTACAGAAAATGATGCACAAGTAATGGCTGAAGGAGACGGGTTTGTTTAGTCTCAAAAAATGAAAGCAGGGAGGGAATCTACTTACTGTCTTCAAGGACATAATGAGTGATTACAGAGAAGACTGAATCAGACTTCTTGGAGGTCCACAGTGAGAGGACAAGAAGCAATGGTCACACACTGCAGCAAGTGAAAAATCAAAGTGTACATAAAGGAGAACATTTTCTCCACAACAGTGGTTAAGACTGGTGCAGGGTACCCAGACAGGTTGTGGAACTGCCATCTTTGGACATATTCCAAATTCAGCTAAACAATGTCCAACATATCTAGTCTAACTCTTAAGCTGTCCTTGGTTTGAGCAGGGGGTTGGACTAGATGACCTCCAGAGATCCCTTCCAACCCAGAATTATTTTTGATACCACGCATTCTGTACTAAGCTGCAGGCAGTCACCAAAAAGGGCAAATTTCTTTTTTTCAGTCAACTTCATATTACAGAATTCTTTCTCTGGGAAGCACTTGATAAGAAAGGATGCGTATCTGTGCTCTCAAAATGAACCTTCTGCTACTGCCTTATCTCATTCTTTACCACCAAGCTTCTGCCACAGTTGCCTCCACACTAACAGCCACTTCCAAGCCCAGTAAGCATTCCATTCACTGTTCAGCCTGCACAGGATTCACACCAAGAGTATAAGTACTTGGTCCTCATAAATTGCATGTTTCTTTGAACTATAGGAACCTGTATGTACTAGACTGAAAAAGAGGGATGGAGGATAAACTGCAAAATATGCACACGGACATCACACCTAGTTCCAGTTATTCTACGATATGTTACTAAGGACGCTACTCGGTGTATCGGCAGGTGAGACTGAAAAAATGAACTGGCACACCACTTTCCTGAATTCAGCATCCAACCTGAAAGAAGCATAAAGATCAGTGCAAATATGGCTCCTTAGCTGGTGGTGCTTCCTAAGCAACACTACACATAAATGCAGTGTTACTGATGAAAAACAAACTGTTCTGCTCCTGAACATCTCTCCATCTCAGCTATTTTGTCACATCTGAAAAACAGAAACTTTGTTGGCAGGAATATCAGTATCTTTCATCTTTTCTGTTACAACTAATGAGTTACAGAGATTACCTGGAAAGTTTACGAAAAGCAGCAGAAGGCTACATACTCTTTGCACATCTGGAGCTTAGAGCAACATTTCTGTCCTAGACTGGCAAAACCAGATGACCATCAGAAGATGGGATCTCTTCAGTTAGGTGAACACTCTGACCGTACTCAACAGGGTCAAAACACTGAACATCATCCTGGTTGTGCTGGCTTTGGCTGGGATAAAGTTAGTTTTCTTCATAGTAGCTAGTATGGGGCTATGTTTTGCGTTTGTGCTGGAAACAGCGTTGATAACCAGGGATGTTTCAGTTACTGCTGAGCAGTGCTTACACAGCGTCAAGGCCTTTTCTGCTCCTCACACCACCCCACCAGCGAGGAGGCTGGGGGTGCACAAGAAGTTGGGAGGGGACACAGCCAGGACAGCTGAGCCCAACTGACCCAAGGGATATTCTGCACCATACCCATCATGCTCAGCATGTAAAGCTCGGGGAAGAANTACGACATCATGCTCAGCATGTAAAGCTGGGGGAAGAAGAAAGGGGGGGGGAACGTTTGGAGTGATGGTGTTTTGTCTTCCCAAGTAACCATTACACACGATGGAGCCCTGCTTTCCTGGAGAACACCTGCCTGACGATGGGAAGCAGGGAATGAATTCCTTGTTTTGCTTTGCTTGCGCGTGTGGCTTTTGCTTTACCTGTGAAACTGTCTTTTTCTCAGACCATGAGTTTTCTCATTTTTACTCTTCTGATTCTCTCCCCCATCCCATCGGCAGGGAATGAGCAAGTGGCTGGGTGGTACTTAGTTGCGGGCTAGGGTTAAACCATGACACAGGTATAACACTGCAAGGTGAAACAGCCATAATATCAATTTCTTTCTACGCTTCTCAATGTGGTAATGACTATTCAGAAAGACCATCTTCATCGAGTTATCAGGGAAAGCCTAATCCCACTATACTCAAAGAGCATTCCACTGGGAATGTAAAAGCCCCATACAGAAGCCCCCCAAATAGGAATATATCCAAAACTTTCAGAAACACTTCAAACTCTTCAAAAACATTTAGCACTCTGAGAAGCAAAAAGCCCTCCTGCCTCCAGGGGTGAATGATGCAACAAAACATCTGCTATATTGACCATCACTGACATTGGGAACATTTGCTTCAGGTCAAGACTACATTTTTAGTTGCACTACAGGGACAAATCAGGAACTCAGTATTGCAACAGGCTGGAAAAACCAAATCCGCTTGGCTAGATAGTCCCACACTGCAGGACTTCTGTTACTTTTGATGAGGCGAAGAGCAGACTAATTTAACTCAGGAAGCGCCTGCTCAGAATCCAGGCTGCGCAATGGAAGGAGTTCAGGTCTGAGACAAACAGTATCCTTGAAAAAATGCCCTGAGAACACCAGTGAGCCCTTGGAGCAACACTGAGAGACCCACCGTCAGGAATCTGGGACTCCTTGGGCTAAGCCAGGCCTGTCTCAGTTGAGATGGTATGGTAAGCCTCTCACTTCTTGAGGATGCCGGGAGGGAGACTTTGGCTGTTGCCTCACTGATTCTGCAGCTTGCTTTCCTGATGGGTTTAGAGACCAGGTAAACAGGCAACATCGCAAGAACCAGTTTACAATATGACCTCCTCTCTGCATAACAGGGGGCCATAGTGTCTCCTGAGCCCAGCTGTTACCCAGGTACTCATCATTTACCCAGAGATGTGCTGCAGAAGGGATTCAAACACACCACAGGCTACTTTGAGCCCTGCAATGCTGATCTGCCTTCTCTCCCTTTGTAAGGACCTCAAACCCACACTGACATTGTTTCACTATTTGTCTCTATCACAGAATTGTCCTAATGGTTGGCCAGGGTGGAATTTAGATATCTGAGATCAGACTTGATTTATCTGGAAAGTTATATTTGTACTTATCTACTTTATTGCAGTTCATTCTCTCAGCTTTTATCCTTAGAGTTTATTCCAGGAATTGATGGTGTTCAATCTTGAATATTTTTTACATTGATCTTGTCAAGAATAAATAGCGTGTTAAACACCATTACAGTCCAATGCAACTTTTCATTTTAAAAAAAGCACATTTTATATTCTTTATTTTCTTTATGTTTTTAGCTAAGGTATTCACCTATGTTTTCCTGTCCATTTTAAGGTACTTTTCTAACTCAAAATGTTATTTCATATCTCCAGGCTAAAATTTTGTGATCTTCTCATTTCTACCCAAACAAATTTTAGAGTTCAATTCAACCCATGCAAACCAGCCCATCTGAAAAAGTTATGGTACTCCACAAAGCCTGAGGCTTTCCTAATTTTGTAGTCAACTTGATTTTTAAAACTGTATTTGTACAGTTCAGATGGAAAGAAAGCAAAAGGCTTTTATTCTGCTAACAAGGGCTCGTGTAACAGCACACTGCACTTTGTTTCTATTACTATACCAGTGTTTTGACTTTCATCAGTCTCCATGCCAGTGAAAAGACACAATAAAGGAATTCAGACTCGATCAAGGTTTACTGCGCTCTTTTCAAACAGAAGAGCAAGGGTGTTTCTAAAGCCACAAAAGAACATTTGTAGCAAAGTTTTTACCACTGCCAAATACTATGCTAATAGCAAAGCTTTCAACAAGAGATTCATGGGCTGCTACGTTTAGAAGATGATTAAGATATGCATCAGACCTATGGAGAAGGGAACGGGAAGTAGAGGAATGGAAAAAACAGCAACCTTTCCACTGTACTGTAAGTCAGGCTGCTGCCTCAGAGCAGAACTCCTTATAGTCACTTCCTTTAAGAGTTGAGCAGAAGTAATCCCTTTCCAGTACTTACAGTCTCACTTGAATTTAGCACAATGCTATAAATCTCACCAAAAAGCTATTCCGACAATCTTCTAAAGCGTCTTCCAAAAAGCTTTTTAAAAGGAGACTTAAATCTTTATAAATAAAGTAAATGTCTTTAAATGCCAGGATTTTTATTACACCAAAATAACACCTACACATTTACACCTACAAAATGGGATATCTGACCAGAACTTGGCAAATATTTCTCTTCCACAGGTATCTATCAGCATTCATTTGGGTATCCAAAACACAACTGCAACTACCTCATAGGCAAAATGCAGCTGATGTAGTTCTTAAAAAAAACGGGTTTTTTTTTGTTTTGTTGGGATTTTTTTCTTTTTTAAAGTGTGTGTGTGTATATATATATGAAATATTGTAATGCCCCTTTATTCAAAATAGACTTCTAGCAAAAGACAGCTCCACCCGTTATACATGCAAACACATACTGTTTTGGGAAATGTATCTAGCTGAAAGGGTTAAGGCAAAACTTAGATGTAACTACTATGTCAGTAACATAGTTTCAGTGCTTCTATAGCATCCTATAAAGAGGGCTCTCAATGTCAGCATGCCCACAGTAAGCAATATTAAACAAATACTCCCCAAAAGTCAATACTGGCAGCATTACTAAACTCCACAGGAAATTACATCTTCAAAACCCACATACCCACATACTTATGGATGGAACGGATTAAACAATAAGTAAACCGGATGTACCAGGCGTAAAGCCTTTATGCTGGCTGGAATTCTGCACAGTGCTTTGCCTGCCTTCTCCAGGGCTGGCCTCAGAAAATCAAGTGTGCTGCCTGGCTATACAGCTCAGGTTTTGTTCTGTAAGCAAAGGGGAAAGTAGCTCCACAGTTTCATGTTCCAGTTGGTTTTATGGACCATCACTTGGCACGTTGTTTCCCTCTGTGATGTGGTTTTCCAAAACTTGCAAGTCTTCTTTAAAAAAGAAACAGGATTTTCTGAACAGCTTACTAGCCCGTGTCAATTGCTGGGGTTTGTAATGACAATATAGTTCTTTCATTCACAAAGGAAAATGATGGATAAAATATGCACTTTCTTCAGGCATAAATAGAAGAAAAAAGAAAAAAATGCAAATCTTCCTTAAAGATGGTATAAGAGCACTCAATGGCCCACCTGAAAACCTGAGTATGAGCTGGCTACAGAAAATGGAGAGAATCCTGCTCTATTTACAAATGTCATGGACCTGTTCTTAAATTTGAAACTGGGCTTGCTCCAAGAGTCCATCCACCAAAACTTTCAACAAAATGTTGCCAGCTCTGCTCATCCTATCTTCAGCCACCATTTTTCTGCACTGAACCCTTCTGAAACAGTCAGTAGGACTTCCAGACCTCCCCACTACTACTTCCCTTGATACAACTAATAAAATGAATATGCAAATCAAGAGCACCTGAAAGCAGCGCTCCAATCTACTCAGCTCAAAAAACATGGCCAAAATTGTTGATTTCCTTTATTTCTCTTTCTTCTCCTCCTCAGAGCTCCTCTCCTCTCTTCACTCCTGCTGATTTCAGTGGGAAAAGATGGAGTTCCCAGTGGCCTGCAGGTATTTGGGGGTGTTGGGGAAAAGACATGTGTCCTCTTCTACGGTTCTCCTACTCTTCTTCCCTCTCAGGAGGAGAAGGACACATTCAAAAGATACCAGAAAGTGAAATCTTGAGCTGTGTGTCCTCTCACAACTGTCAGAGCTCCTGCCACACACAGCCAGGCAGAGAAAGAGGAAAGCTGGGTATTAGGCACATTAGCTGCGCGGGAAACGTGGCCAGCACACGCATACCTCCGAGTAATGAGAAGCCTTTCAAAGTCCAGAAAACAACAGAATTTATTTTCCTTGCACAAAATATACAGAAACAGGATGAGATCGAGTTTCTCATCGCTGCACAGGGCTCCTGTGCTGCCAGTGTCACACATGATGCAGTTTTTCAGGCAGGTGGCCACTGCAGGAGGGCTCAGCTACACCAAATGGAATTCAAAGCTTTGCTTTCAAATGTAATTCACTCCTCATTTCCAGGGGGGAAAAAAAGAAAAAAAATAGTAGCAAGGAAAATACTCTTACCATCTGAGTCAGCTGGTTTTACTAAAGAGCAAGAGGCAACTTTCATGCTAGGAAAAACTCTCTGACATTTAATATGAGGGCCATAAAAAACTCAGAAAATACCTTAAGTGTTGGGAAAACCGGTGTGCAACGCACCAAGATCTTCCAATAAAGGCAGAAGCTGAGGTAAAATAAAACTCACTCAAACATGGAGCAAAAGAGTGAAAGTATTTCCCTTCTCTCCAGCCAGTGTTGCCTCATATCACAGCCGCAGTGGAAGCAAGGAGCCTTTCGACCAAACACGGCAACTGGGATCTGAACAGGTCACTAGAATTTTTCCTTCTCAGCAGAAGCAGCAATAGCTGACCAACACAATTTCCAGCTTTGCAACAGAGTGTTAAGATCTTCTTTAACTCTATGGCTGATGAACACTGTAAAGATGCAGATCTGTTCTAAATGTCATTAATAAATACGTGTTGTTGGACAATGTGACATCTCTGCATGAGTTTCAGGTTTTCTGCATTTACACTCAACAAGAAGCTTTGATTTTGGTAACTGTAGCACCCTCCTTTCCTTGTTTCTCATTTTACCCCTGTTTATCATTTTCAAGACCGCCTCAATTCTTGTTTCTCCCTTTGTAGTTAACTTTGTAGTTGAACTTCAGAGTTAAAAATTATGATTCTAGTACAAGATAAATACACAACTCCGAAAATAAAAAACAAACTGCTATAAAGATTATAGCTACACTTCAACCTATATTGCATCCTCCAAACAAAAACAAGTCTGAAGAATAACAGTGCCAGAAATTTGTTTCACCATCAACTCCAACGTTTCTACATAGCATTATATTGGGTCCACGTACATCAGATGTTTAGGCTGCTATCAGTAGCTGTCAGCTAATATAATTAAAACAAGGTTATTGTAGCCTTCACTGGATACCATGGGAAGGGGACACAGAGGAAAAGGTGTCTGATCTAATCATTCACACAAAGCAGCAAAGGTGGTAGATGGATCAGTACCTCTCAAAGACAGGAAGTAATTACTTTCAAAACAAAGTTGAATTTCCACATTAATAATTTTCTTTTTTTTAAGGCACATGAAATAGAAAACCGGTGGGGCTCCTTAATATTTTTAGGGTGAATACTCAGACACACATTATCAGCAAAAGCTTAAACAAAATTTTATCATTTACTGTGCCCTACTTTGTTCAGACAAATTTGTAATAGCCCTCTCACAGCTGCTCTTTCTCTATTTCTTTAATACAGCTTACAGCATTACTGTTGCAAAGTGTTAGTATTTCTGATTAATAATCTACTAAATGTATGCTCTAGGTATTTGTAAAGACCATACAACATATGAAATGTTATAGTTGTTAAAAGTTCATGAGTTGGCTGTACATCTAATTCTTCTACAATATCTTGGCAGTTTACTCTGCAGTCCCAGATAAAAGCCTATTACTCTTATTTTGTGAGGACCTTTCTCTCTTGATGAAAAGTTCAGCATAAAATACTCTTGGAGTACACAAAGTGTAAAAAAATTATTGTGGTATTGAGCCATATCATTGTTTTTATAAGCCTAATATGATACCAATTCTTGCATTTCACTGAATAGAGTATATAGTGATAATGAGGTTCTAAAAAAGCTCTTGAAAGTCATTATGTTGTATTCTGTATGTCTAATATTTTGAAGAATTCAGGTTTCAAGAGTGCCTAGACATGGTTTTCAGCTTAAACTCTCTCGAGCCAGGCAGTGTTACTTCACATAAACCTATGTCATGTAATCACTACCTGTGCAATGTAATCGTATCCAAGATCTGCACAACTTCCATCAGATCAGCTGCTATTTGCAGTTCCTGTTCCCAGGACACAAATCCTCCTGACTTTTACGAATGATCAAATTCTCATGCTTTGCAGAATAAAGACAAGCAAAATTGCTAACCATTTGCATGTTTTTAAAACCCAGCTTCATAGAACTCCATTGCTTCAACACTGCTCTCAATCTTGTTAAGGTGGTTGTATTTAAAAGAAAACACTTGCCTCTCACTTATATACCAGAAAGTTCCTATGGCAGCCAGGATGCTCACCTGAAATCCATTGACAAGGATGGGGATGGGCCAAGGATGGGAATGAGTTTTCCTTGAGGGGGTTAAGTGGAAGAAAATGAGCTGACAATCTTTCACATTACCACTATGTAGGGAAGGGTATGTCACACCACTCACCCATGCTCATCTTAATAGGTAAATTTTCTCTGCTCGCAGCCTCCACAAGGTGTCTCCTAGCCTCCATCACAGCTTCCTTTTGTTTGAGGTTCATGAAGGACTCCCAGAGAGCTTTGGCAGCTGGATCACTATAAGAAAATGACAGGGTTACACTAAACATTGCTTGAATAATGGAGTAAGCTTAAGACAACATTTATATTTTAAGATGAGTGCTTCTACTTAGTAACTGCTCTGAGGTGGGCAGGATACAAGCAAGAATAAAGCAATATAAAAGCTTTATTTTTCTTAGCAGAACAGTTGCTATGGTTTTACAGAAAAAATATAGAATTTTTTGCTACCAATTATAAAGTGTTAGAATTCACATGTAATAAATAAGCACGTCAGCCTTGAAGTAACCACTACTATTGAACGATGGGAATGTTAGAAATGGTCCAAACTTCTAGAAATGGTCCAAACTTCTTTAGTTACCAAAAAGCTATGGAAATGATGGGCTCTAACTTCCCCATGAGAGTTTAAATCCCAAAGCCAGTATTTCCAATCCTGAAGGCTGTTGGTAGAAGTTGATGAACTACTGTCACATTGGGTTTCACGGATTCTCCTTACATGAAAAGAATAATCCATAGCAGAACGTAACTGTCCTTATGGTTTCTGTATTTACAGATTTCCTTTCTATTGTTGCTGTTGCTATGCTTAAATTAGGAATTTGTGTGGCTCATCTCCACTAAGTTCCCTGTCAGTCTTCTCTCTCCTCCAGGACACTGCAGTTTGTTGCTGTTGTGAATAAATTCAATGTTTTCTCGGTAGGGGGGGAGGAGAATGGGGGAAAACCCTCGCCTGGGGCTAAAGCCACACATAGGGATTAACTGTGTTGGATTTTTCTTTTTAAATTTTTTTTTTTTTTTTAAAGAAAAAGTTTCCCTCTGTTTTTTCCTCAGGAGACATTTAACTCTTAAGTATGTTTTGATGTCATTTACAACATGCCAAAACAAGCATTGTTTCACATAAAATAAAAAACCCCCAACAATTCATTTGATACCTGTTACAGAGCAGCTAAGCTTACGCGCTGCTGCAACAGCAGGGCTGTATTTAGCAATCTGTGCTATCTCCCAAACCAGGTAAAATGGTCACAAGCCGCACTTCTGTCATCCCAGGAACCCACATCCTCTGTCAAGGCCCGCATAGGTGGAAGGACCATGGAAAGAAGGTTCAGTTACCCTTCTGAACAAACCCCAGATGAATAGGAAGAGCAAATTTCATCCTGTTGCCATGCTTTAAGAAAAGAAGAATCAGATGACCTGACACAGTCTTTCTGTTTCTCTTTCACATTGCGCAACTCAACCTTCCTCCAGTTACGGAAGCAAGAGGCAGCACATCCCAGAGCAGCCTGGGCACCTGCAGCAGCTCCCTCTCCTCCATCGCCAAGTGTGATCTGAGCGCTGGTGCTGCGCACTGTTCAGGGGCAGCAGCTCCGAGGGGATTCCTCACACAAAAAAGCATCCTGATTTATTACATATGCTAGCACAAGAAATAAGAAGGATATTTCCAACTCAACCAGATTCTTCAACACAATTTTCCTCAAGTAATGGATCCTTGGGTATGCTATTTTTACACACTATCTACTCAATTATTATGATTCAGTCCTGCTCACCCAGCATCACTTCTGAATGCAGCCTGTTGATCCTTTTCACATCACATTCACAGGGTATGTCTCACTGTCATTTACAAACACGTCTGAGGTTTGGATTGCAAGAGGCCACTGCTTTGCCTGTCAAATAGTCCCTTCCTAAACATGCAGCTCCAAATAAAAATCTACAGAGATCAGGAATCAGGCCTAAACTAGCAGGAAGCTAGTTTTAAAACCACTTTTTTTCCTATTTGAAAGAAAAGTCAAGCTTCTGTTTCCTAAGATTTTAGCCTGTTCTCATTTTCCCAATTCCCTTCATCACCACCAATATGAGCAGTCTCACATAAACTCAGACACCAGGAGCTAAGACTTAAAAAAAAAAAAAA
>VZTL01077564.1:3841-36706 GCA_013400535.1 Scopus umbretta | reverse complement strand
AAAAAAAAAAAAGGAAAACAAACAACATAAGGAAGCTAAAATAGAAGCCTCCCAAATTTTGCCCAGGTTTTTGTAGTCTCATCTTTCTCACTCCTATACATCATAAAGATACTTAGCAAATAGTAAAGGGTGGAAAATTAATCCCAAAAGCACCTATAGACCTCAGAATGTACATGATAAGCTCGCACCATTTTTCTACCTGTTGTCTTTGCTTGGTGCTCTCCCTTTCCATACCACGCGTTGATCAGTCCTGTCAATTTAGACTGTAAGGTCTTTGAAAGCAACATATGTTATACTTGTATAATCACTACTACGAGTCCCTGTTTCAGCTTGTACTTCTACTTGCTACTAGCTTAAACAATAAAAACCCTCCAAAGTAACAGACTAATTATTTTAAACTAAAAAAAAAGTCATACTAATGCACAAAAAAAAAAATCGCAGGTGTGCATGTTTGTTTTTTGCTTTGTAAACTCTTTCTTCCTCCTTTAGTCACTGTACACTTTCTTTAATCCCAAGGACCTAAGTTTGCACGATCCCTGAGGGTTGCTTTAGCACACCAAAAATAGCAAAAAGCAAAACAACTGTGGTACAGCCTAAAAACAGATGGGGGTCAACCACACTCTTGTATGCTTGAATCTCTGTGTAATGCACTGCGTTTCTGTAGACATTTTTCTTCCCACTGCTTTGCAGAATACCTAGTGATTTAGGTATCGTATACAGAACAATATATAAACAGGATGAGATCAATATATATTCATAGCTCACATACATAGCCAACTGACTAGGTCAATCCACAAGAAAGCAACAGTTCCCACGCTCAGCCGTTTTCTTTGGAAATGTAACAGGGAAAAAGAGCAACAAAAGTACTTGTATGTTTTCTGCTGAAAACACTTTTCCCGCTCCCCCTCTATTACACCTTCAGAGAAGGGCTTTTGCTTTGAACAGCTGCCCATTCTTTAACTTCATCAATGACAAGACAGGAATGGCTGCTGGGAATGAGTCAGTAGGACGCTGTACAGGGCTCTGCTGTTGCCTCTTGCCTGATCTGAGGAGTTACCACGACGTTTTCCTTTTAGAGATTTCTAACACTCGGAAACAGTATTATCTTATCTACCCCTTTTGGTGAGACATTTGTCTGCGACTGCCTTACAGCTCTTGTCATGGTTCCCTTCCCCTCCTCTTTTTCCCATCTGCAGTTCCTCTGCTTTGGTCCAAATGCCCTAAATCCGATGACACTGGTGCTGTAATCAGTGATTTGTATGGGAGCCAGTACCTCAATTCAAATTTTTCCTTCCTCCTGCATTCCTTGACTTCCCAAGGATTATTTATTGATTTTACATGTTATCTAGTGAACCGCTGCACTCTGAAAGTAGTTTTTTGAAACTAAGTAGATTTTTTCTAAAAAAAAAAAAAATGCTTTATGCATTACAAAACCTTTAAAGATACTGCCTGAATCACGTTGTTTTGCTTCAGAAAAAATAAATTCTTTGCAGCTACACTACAATACAGATCAGGAACTCTAAACCACCCTCCAAAATAAATGTCACAATGATAGGTAAATATTACAGCGCACATTTCTGTGCATCTCTATTACAGACGTTTTGCAGGGCATGGCAAACCTGACAAAAAGAAGAGAGCACTAAAATTCAGGGGCTGCTGCCATTAACCAGTTTCACCAACAAGCTAAGAGTTCTGCTCACAGGTTTTGATACCCTGTCCCTTCCTTTTATCGTTATGATCACAGTACCTAATCAACCAACCACCTCAGAAAACCATCTCAGAAAACAGAATATAATAAAACCAAGTGTAGCAGTTATCTGGTAGACAAATTAGAAGTTTATTAAACAAAAACATTACATTGTGTCCAGAGATAAGGCTGCAGTCTTTGAAGAGCCCTGTTAGACACAGCTGTACCATTCAATCTACGTAAAGCAAGGTTTTTGACAGACATCTGATAATTGCAAATTTCTCCCTTCCCCTCATAAATAAATGTCACTTTTTTTTTAACAAGCCATTCTCTGTTCCAAAACTAATTAAAATTTAGCTGCATATAATTTGGACTTTAAAACAACAACAAAAAAGATTATAAAAGAAGAGAGAAAAATCTAGGCACCTACTTCTTGTATTTGCATACCAGTTTTCAAAGTTGAATCACAAAGACAAAGAGGGGAAATGGACCAAATCATCAGACCCATAATCTGTACGGATCCTAAAATAAGACATCAGCAGGCAATACTGCCAGGAAACGGGTGCTGATGAGAAGCAGGTCAGAAAGACTGGATGTTCTATGCCGACCATAGATAGCTGCAGGTGGTTCAAAGCAGCTCTGATTTGCAGCCTCCAGAGGCACTCTTTCTTTAATTAGAAGAGACAGAAAAATAAAAATAAATTCAAGAATAGAATAAGTTAGCCGTGAAGTGGCTAACTAGCTGGCTTCCCAAATTTACAATACCCAAAGGAAAGACCGCTCAATGAAATCTGCTTTTCATTGGTAGAAAGATGCCAGTGTGAAACAGCCAAAGCCTTGAGCAAAAGTAAAGGTGTAGTTTGGTAAGCAGTTCTTTTGGTGATGGCATGTTAGCTTCAGCAACACTCCCTGTAGGGAAAACATGTTTTCATTCCCATGGCACCCGTCAGCTGTGGCAGTACATTCTGTGTGGGACTATGCATTGAGTCAGATAGGAAAAAGTTGGTAATTTTTAAACACAGATACCTGAACTAATTTGCTTGATCTAGGCACTTACAGGTTGATAATCAAATGCCTAATCTTGCATCTGTTAAAGTAATTGTAACTTACGGTCTGGTCCAGTCCTGCAAGGACAATACTGCCAAGGTTATCTGACAGAGAGAAAGTGCCCCTATTTGTGATCGTCTGTAGGCTTAGTCTCAAAGCCACTCATTTTGAATGCATTTGGAGAGAACAGGGGAGGCTGGTGGCACTGGGATGCGCTATTACCAAGCTGGAAGTAGTAGTCTGGAAATAGGTGAAATCAAGTGCTAGTCAATGGAGAACAAACTCTCAGAGTAGATGCAAACCTAAAGTCAAAGACAGAAACCTGGGGACACTTATTACCCTGGAGGGTCCAATGCACAACACCACAGTTTTAGACTTGGCTGAAATGATATGCCTCTTGCTTCACACCACCAGTACAGAAAGATATTTACTTCCCGTACTGCTCCAGGTCTTGTCTATTACTGATAAATTATTAAAATATGGTCTTCCAGATCACTAATGCAAGAGCAAAAGGTCAAGAAGCAGTAAGTCCACACTGGAAATATGTCCACTGAATGACTAAATGCTCCTCATTTATGATTGTGTTTTCAGATTTACCAATAGGCCATTCTTAACCTCCTTAGCATTTATAATATGTTTGGCAATGTATTTATTCAATCAGCATGTATAATTAACCAAATGAAAATAAGTCAAACACTCTTGTCCAAGCAGCATACCATAATCACCAAAATTATCAGCCACATATGTAGTCTCTGGCAAGCTATTGCAAATTATTTTAATATGATCTAATTTCCAGTCAAGGAGGACAAAATTGACATGTACATTATCTATTACTGGATTTCTGCCTGGATGACTTTCCCTAACATGACAAATTCAGGTCATCTTGTTTTCTCCGTATAAAACACTGGCATAACAAATATTTTCTTTCCGTTACATGCACCTCTTGCTGTGTCTTGCTGAAAAACAGGTCAAGAGTCTCTTCCATAACCTTTTTCAAAGGCCAAAATAAGAAGTCAGTATCTACATCCAGTTTCCTTCCCAGATCTCCTGTAGCTCCAATCAAGAAAGAAAAAGATGACTTTGTACAGTTTTGTTTTGGTTTTAAACTGCTTTGGGTCAGGTGAAAGCACAGCCTACATCAGAAGCAGCAAGTAACCAGGTGGAGGACATCACATGAGCAAGATGTTAAGGAAGGAAGAATAAGCAAATGTAGTTATTTCTACACTTAGCAAAGGACACAGTATTTCAAAGAGCAACCTGCCGACACTGGCTCTGAATACGTGACAGAAAACAACAGTGAGTGGGCTTCAAAAATTAACCAGCTGAAATGACAGCATTTCAGCGTAACATGGTAGTCATGTTTGTGTTTTCACAGATTAAAAGAAAAAAAAAGAAGAATTGTGATAGTCTCAACATGAGACAGATTCTGTGGTTATTGTATCAGCAAGACTTTTGCCTTATGTCTATACAGCTTTACAGCTCACCTGCGCCTGTATATTTTCACAAGAGGAAGGGAGGAGGGAAAAATTCAGTAAAGATTAAATTAGAGCTTCATTAATACCACAAAGCTGCCCAAAACTGAGCAACCACTAAAAAAAAAAGCGTGCTGTCAATGTATCCTTTGCAATACCTCACATTTACTTGAAGACACAACATCCACACTAAGTGCACAGCACTTCAAAAAACACCACCAGGGTGGTTAGAAGACCATTACTATGAAGGACAAATCCGCTGCTGGCAATATGTCATTCGAATACTGAGAAACCAAAGACAAGCACAAGCCTGCGATAAGATGCAACGATTTGGCTATGAGCCTGGAGCGAGGGGCCACGTACCAAGAGACGTCCTCCCTCCTCCAATTCCCCTGCTGTTTCGGAGAGAGCGGAGGCTGCACCAAGGCTACGCCGGATACGCTGTGCATTCCTGGAGATGCGCGCCAGCCTGACAACTCGGGGGGACGCAGCCAAGTCCCCGACTGCACCCTACTCCACACACAGCAGCCCCCACTGGAAAGAACCAACAGTGACATGTGGAACAGCCTCCCCTGAACAGCCTCTGCTCCACGCCGCAAGGATGCTGTGGGGAAGCTGTGGGGAATGCCGTGGGGATGGGAAGAGCTGACCTCCGCACTGCCATGCTGCCTGGACACAGCCGGGCTCGGAGAAAGAAGCTGCTCTTTATTTCATCCTTCTGAAAGTGGCCAAACAGCTCTAATATAATTTATCAAAAATTTTCTATATAGAAACGGCTATCAATATTTCCATGACTTCTGTCTCTAGCATTGCTGTGTATTTGTGCACATCCCGAGTGCATGCACTCGACAGGCTAGCCAACATGTCTTCAGCTGAAGATGCAGCAATATTTTCTTCAAAGGAAAACACAAAAACTCCAAAATGTTTATTTTCAGACAAATGGAAATTGCACATCCCCAGAGCAGACTAACACTTTTTATTTCTAAGAGATTAAAATGACAATTTTTGTCAGTTTTAAAATGGCTTTTAGCAGGAGACTAATTCTGCTGTTGGACATTTTATATGGTTGGTAAGTCTGCTCAGTCTAATTAAATGTGCCTCATAGACAGTAGGAACTTGAACTTTTTTCCAATCCATCCTAACCTTAGAAAAAAAGGTAACCAGAAACTAATATTGTCTTGGTATTGTGCTCGCAGAAAACTGCAGAAGGACCATTGGATATTACCACTCTCACCATAGATTAGTAAAAATACTGCAATGTGGCAAAACACACAAAACTTTTTTAAAAACAAGCTCTTCACAGCCATTCAGCTTAGAACATTATTCTCACCCCCTTACTTAGATGTATGTTAAAATGCCCTCCATGTATTGGTCTTTACGATTAGAACATGCAAATAGTACTAAAAAAATAAAAAAGTCTGACAGCCAACATTAAAAAACATAAATGTATTCCTGAATAATTTAACAATTATTCCCCAGTTTCACTCCAAGCCCTCAAGCCACTCAGTGGGTGTAATCTGCTCTAGACTCAACCATGGCTGTGTACTTTGGCACCAAGTCAAAACAGAGAGGTTATTGTTTGATTTATATGCCAAGAGCCTCTTAGATAAAGGGCTAATGGCAGGCTGATAGCTTCAGCCTTTGCATGTGGTGTTTACATAGACCCTTCTTTCCTCTCCCTCCTTTCTGCGTATACTCCAGGAAGGCTGTCACATCAAGATCAAGTTCATTAATTAACTCATACTAGCATAATTGGATTGATAAAACAATTGATTCGCTAAAGGTCATGAGGAGTGCTGTTAAAACACCAACTTTTCTGCCTCAAGAACATATAAAGGTTTTGAGATTTGCATTTTTCTACACTGCAAGCAGTAATTTTAAAGCAATAATCACACTACAAAATTGATGGAATGAGCTATGAGAATTTTATCTGTCAATTAAAGTGCACTGCAAAGTTCAGAAGATATTTCAGTACTTCATGAGATATCTGAGCAAAAAATAAATCAAGTCCTACAACAGGAAGGGTCACATAAGAGAATATTCTATGTTGTTAGTTCTGTAAACTACTGAACTTGCCCAAAAAGAAAACTAGAGGCCTTGCCTATGTGATATACTTTGCTATTTACTACGTCCAAACTAGGAGTATTTCCTAGTATATAACTGTTTCTGTACTGTTAAAATGCTCCTATAGGGAACATAGTCCTATATGACTGAATTATTATGTATTAGATGTTAGCAAACTTCATTATCAAATTAGACAATTAGATTACTTTTCTGCAAGACACTAGCAGCATAATTTTTTCATTTAAAAAAAAAATCTCATTCTAAAGATACAGAAAAAAATCATTAAAAATAAACTAGATTTTTAACAGCCTTTTGCCACCAATTTAGTTTAAAACATTTATTTTAACCTGCAGACAGATAAAACAGAAGCTGCCAGGCATTTTAAAAGCAGTTCTGAGATAGTGCTCAAGGTGTTGCAAATCAGCTTGCAGCCAGTGAAGCTAAAGCATATGAGCAAAACCAGGAACTGATGATCAGCCACAAAGTGTTACGACAGATTCTCCTCTGGACTACCTGAAATATTTGTGAGTAATAAGTGTTAGAGGTAACAATTCTAATAGGAGTTATTGGTTGGTTCACTGTATGTTGTTCAACATACAGGTATACATACTAAGAAAGTACAGTATTAATTGGACTAATACAGTAGATTGTTTATAAGAAGACATGGTTTGCCACGAGAAGACAAAAATCCCATAATATTTTGCCTCTTCTCCTCTGTTTTCACCTTAGCATGGATCCAGTAATACGGACCCAGCATGCAGGATCACTTTGCAAACTGAACTGGGAAGCCGAGAACTTGCCTTGCCTAATCCTCGACAGCTGGGAGGGACTGCCAGGCAGCTCCACAGGACACAGCCCAAGTTCTCCTTCGTTACTGGTTTCACATGCAGCTGACTTGACATGGCCATAAAACAAACAGGCAGAGCACAGGGGTTACTCTTTGAAAGCTCTGGCTCACAAACGAAGGGTCTAGTGCACCAGGTGGAAGTTGGTTAAAACACAGCAATAAGAGAGGGAACAGTTATCATATACAAGCTATTACATTTAGCTTCATAAAGGCATATCCACAGATACTGACACTTCAGGGCAGTGCTGTACAGCCGGTCAGGTTAACTTAAATTTTGCAATTGTTTTCAGATGCAGGATGATAAAACAGACTATTAATTACCATTAGTAGAAGAGAAAATAACATTCACCAGACACGACCAATAACTAAGACCAACAGAAATAGGAAAGTATTCTTTGAATTTGTTACTGAGCATCATGAGAGAATAAGTTTTGGTTCATCTTACAATGAAGCATATTAAGTATGGGACAGGACTTTCACAGACATAGTAGAAAGAGTCTAAAAAATGCTGAAAATACTCAAAATCACAAGCTCATTTCAGACAGACAAGAATTGTGAAAGACTTATGTCCAAACAGCTTTTAAAACAACATCGTGATTTTGTTGCAAAACCACTGTTTCATATAAACTATTGTGTTCCAATAAAACCATGACCACTATACTCCAAACCAGGAAGAAATATGCTCCCTGTTATCAGCAGAGCATGGGAGAACTTAAAAACAAACAATTCAGGAGGTTCTTATAAACACAACCAACACGGCAACCCCAAACTGCCCCACAACTGCTCTGTTGACCGATAGCTCTTTGCTTGGGGCTGAATTCCTTTCCCCTCCTGCACAGATAATGGACAGTAAATCAGACTCTTAAAATTTGACATATTTTTGGTCCCACAGGTGAACTGAGTGACAAAAAAATTTAAGAATTAATTATTAAAAGGCTGGCAAGAATTCAGTTCACATCAGGAATTGATTAAAAAGAGGGGAAAAGAATCCTCCCAACAAAAGTGAATGGTAACACAACATTCTATGTTTTGCCCGCTTTTTTTAAATATAGAAATAAAACAAACTTAACTTTTCTGGCTCATTCATATATCTACTTTACAGATGGTCATACTTCTAAAATAGAATATGTACACAAGTCTGATGACTGTGGTCAACCACCATCTGAAGCAGGTTCGTCACTTGCCAAACCCACCGTCTTAAGTTTTATCAAACATTTCCTCAACCCAAGCATCATGTAAACTTGCAAGGACAAGCATCTCAACCACAGTCCTGTTTCATGTTCATCTAAATATAGACGTATTTATGTATATATATCTCTGTGCTGTGATACACATACAAGAAGTTTTTTGGCTTCAGAAAGCCAAAAAGTTTAACATATACTTCAGCATCCATGACACAGAACAACTTTACTTGCTAATAACCACATACACGAAACAACGCAGCTGTGCGTGGAATGATGTTATTGAAATGTAATGCAACTCCACTCATTGCCGCTTCCAGTATCAAAGAGCAGTAGTATAAACCAATGACACCAGTGTGCATTAAAGCAAAATAGTTTCAATTCAAGATAGAAGAAAAATAATCTGTGGACTGTTTTTTACCATAACAAAAGTCAGCACAAATGCGCGCGCACACACACACACAGAGTATCTGAAAAGAAAATTAATTTATAAATCCTTTTATTCTATTCCATTTACATAGACTAGCGTGTTGGTTTTGCCTGGGATACAGTTAATTTTCTTCATAGTAGCTAGTATAGGGCCATGTTTTGCGTTTGTGCTGGAAACAGCGTTGATAGCACAGGGATGTTTCAGTTACTGCTGAGCAGCGCTTACACAGCGTCAAGGCCTTTTCTGCTCCTCACCCCACCCCACCAGCCAGTAGGCTGGGGGTGCACGAGAAGTTGGGAAGGGACCCAGCTGGGATGGCTGAGCCCAACTGACCCAAGAGATATTCCATACCATATGACATCATGCTCAGCATGTAAAGCTGGGGGAAGAAGAAAGGAGGGCAGTATTTGGAGTGATGGTGTTTTGTCTTCCCAAGTAACCATTACACACGATGGAGCCCTGCTTTCCTGGAGATGGCTGAACACATGCCTGACGATGGGAAACAGGGAACGAATTCCTTGTTTTGCTTTGCTTGCGTGTGTGGCTTTTGCTTTACCTGTGAAACTGTCTTTATCTCAGCCCACGAGTCTTCTCACTTTTACTCTTCCGATTCTCTCCCCCATCCCATCGGCAGGGAATGAGCAAGCAGCTATGTGGGGCTTAATTGCTGGCTGGGGTTAAACAACTACAACTACAACTAGTAATACAGAATTTCTGTATCAGCCTAATAATTGAAGAGTAGCTTAGTGAAAAATTTCTTAGAAAACATTCAGAGCTTTTTTTGTAATAGAATTTACCATATACATATCTGAACTAATATGGTCACGTTCAATAATCCTTTAGACAGACAGCATTTCTACAATGTTTCACCAGATTATTAGCAGCAAATACAGCATTTTCCTGTGTTAAAAACAAAACTGTACAGTCCGAAAAATACTTTGGAGAGCTACAGTTTCTCATCACCTTTGTATTCTGTTTATTTTAGTTATTCCCAAGATCATTAATATCCACTTGAACCTGTAAACTTCAAGGTCAACTAAAGGTGAAACATAAGGAAGCAATATAACACAGAGGATTCAACTGGATTATATGCTGTGAAACATTAAGGCAGTTTCCTTAAACTACACTTTCTTTTCTTCTTTCTTATTATTAGAAGAGATAAAAAGATAAACTCCATATTGAGCCAAAATTCTTAATTTGGAGGACTTACAGAATGACTAGTAATTCCTCTTATAGAGCAATTTTAAAATTTACTAACTGTGGCTTTCTAGAAAATGCTATGTAATCAGAACAAAATTAGTAGAAAAAAAATATTCATCATACACTCCATAGATGGAATAGAAATATACCCCCAAAATTGTAATATTGTATAAATATCTTGCCAATGCCACAAGCGACATAAACCCCCTAAAGTCCACATTGATTGTTGTTGTTAACCTACAGCAGTGGTGTCTTACGTTACATGCATAAGCTTATGACGAGCAGCACTGAGAAAACACGAAAGCCTTAACAGATACAACAGGACTCAAGATCAAGACGGGTCTGCTTGTGGACCAAACAGCAAGTAAAATCTCTGCAACTCCTGGACTAACTTACCTCTGACATAGTTATCTTCTGCAGATGATGCATGACAACACTAACAAAGCTATAAGTGCAGATAAACCAGATCATCTCTATTTGCAACATCAGAGGGGAAAAAATATATTGTCATCCCCTACATATGCTGTAGCATCCAAGTGCAGTACATCAAAAACTGTAAAATAAACTGAGCAGGCAGGAGAGGCTGACGTTGTAAGGAGAAACTACTTAGATCAGGACTCTTCAACTCCTCCAAACCACCCTGTGAAAAGGAGAACTTAATTCCATAACACATTGTTGTCTGCAAATTACAAAATTATTAGAACTCTGAGTTGGGTGACTGACTAGAACACCAAGGCTCCCACTCACTTCGGAAAATTTTAATTTAAATACGCCATTGTAATGCACACATACTGGGAATCATGCAAACAGACTTAGCTTTGCAATTTCATATGGCGCCTGATACTGCTATAAGATTATTTCTTCAGCAGCTATCAAACATTTTGTCAGGAAGAGAGTTGCTCTAAATAAGCAAGGCTGCTCCTGCTGAACTACTGGAAGAAACAACAGCACAAGTGTGAAATGGCTGGCAAAGGACCAGGCTCTCCCTAAATTCATTTCCGAAGCCAGTGCTATTCACATTCTACAAAACAGACTGCCAGCGATGTTTCACACCATTATATGACTACTATGAAACTGCAGTATGTTTTTTGTCATAATGCTAGTGCTGGAAGATGTTACCCTGAGACAAGTTTCAAGGAAACAAAGGCACATTTGGGGAAGGTAAGCGGTGTAGGAAAAGGAACCCATGCAGAGCTGTTGCTGCTCACCAGGCTGAAGCATGAGTGAAAGGGAAGCATTAGTCATGCACACAGTCCTGAAACAGAAGCCTGCCTGGCAATTGCACCAACAAGAAACAGATCATCATCTTTGCCTGAAGTCCTTTTATGACAGTTGCTTATCAACTTCAAGAACCTCTGTAATCTCGGATGGTTATTATCCTGGAACCAAATGCCTCTGTCTTAAAATATATGAATTTCAGTGTGTCTCTTTCAAAACTTTGATTATCTCAAAAACTTTACTGAAAGTCAAGCGTACCAATAAAACAGGGATTCTACTAATCTTTTCTATGGATTCTTCTTTTTGATCTACTGCAAGTGTCCTTAATAAACACAAGGTTTGATCATTTTACCCCTTTCTGCTGACACCCTAAGCAGATGGACCTGGCAGATTACTGAGAGAGGAGAGCAAGCAAGATGCATCTCAGGAAGGTAGGACTGATTTTGACAGAAGCTGCCTGATGTTTATGTCTTACTAATCCCTGAAGTATTAAATACCACTAAGCTGCATCTTGTACACAGACATGCTTTTGAACATGTTATGCAAAAAGAAAAGCAGATTAACTATCAACTGGGCAAAGAGTCCTAGCTCTAAGATGTGGTCAGCATGCCTCTAAACATTTTAACTCTATCCTTCCTCTAACCCCTATCTGTTCCTTTTCTTTAATTATGTTATTTAACAATACGTAATACATACTGTTACCATTTTCATCCATTAACCAGCTGCTAGGGTTCCCTCCCTTCTGCAATAGCTTCACACCAGCCATCTCTGCAGAATAGCCTTTATCACAGGCCACAGAACATTTTGCTACCCTAAAACTTTCCCATTACTCAAACAGTAGTACTAAAGGAGCTCTGAAACATTTATAGTGGCACTGGGGCACTTAGTGGATAGCTATGCATCATATTTGGACTTGCAAAACAAGCTTCAGTTCCAAATACACGGTGGTGGTGTCACTTCTTGCCAGGTATTCAGAACCAAGCTCCTCTGCACTGACTCAGCGTGGGACCAGGTCTAGGAGTGTTTCTTCTTCTCCTGCCCTCCCCGCCCCCAGTAATACATTCTTTGGAAGTCTTCAAAGATTTCTCAAAGGGGCTGCTGCAGAAGGGTAAGATGCATCGCCTGTAATAGCATGTGAAGTCATTGTCAAGTAGAGTTTAAAAAAAAAGTTATTCCAGCTGACCACCACCATTCAAAAGCAGAAGGGGCAGCTGATTTTCAGACCCTAGAACAACAATTAAAGGCAGGCTGATCCCAATAAACAACCAAGCAATTGGAGGACTGCCAGAAACAAAACTGACCATTCAGATGAATGCTGAAGCCAGTTTGCTTCCTTCACGACAAACAAAAGAAAAATTACTGAAAAGTGAAATTCTTTCTGCGGGAAGTAGAATTGCTTATTGCAACCTGACCCACCCTGCTTTCCAATTAGCAGATGTGCATATACAGTACTTCACAAGGTAAAGGGAAGGCTTGGTGCTGAAAGGCTTCCCAGGTATGCCACAGCCCTCTTGGTCACTGTAACAAAGCAGACCTTAGTCATTCCAGCATAACTCCAAAATTCATTCTTGCTCCTCTAACAGTGGCCAAACTGCAGGGGCAAAAGAAAATAAGTGCACACAAATAATTTCTTAGAACTTTCTAATATTCATAACCATCATTTAGTCCCATCAGAGTTTCAGCTGGCTGCGTTTTAGTCCAACAAAATGGTTCTGTAAAATGTTTCATTCCTACAAGCTGCAGGACAGCTTACACAGAAAGCCAGACTGAGTTACTATATGAATCAAGTTAATTGAAAGCTTCTGAGTAGGATTTTGTATACTACAAGGTATATCAAAACTCTTGCCAAGCAGCTCTTTAAAATGTGTATATTAAAGAGTTACTTGTCAGGGATTTTAATTTAGTTTTTGGACAAAGCAAATGAATTATGCTAAAAATAAAGTCTGATCCTTACAACATATGTATTATTTGGGAACACTACATGTAACATAATAGGTTACTTTAGAGCATTCTGTTCTGTTTTAAAGCTATTGTGTAAGGTTATTTTAATAAAAATGATTCCAGTGAAAGAACAGTTAGTAATGAGGTGCTGACAATTGAATCTACATTCAGGGATTGCATTGGAGTGCCAAGTCCACTTTTACAGATGCACTGGTTACTTATCCAATAGATGTCCTCGAGGCATGTAAAACCAATATATTTTGGGTCACTTTTGGCAGCAGAGATATGAGACAAGTGAAAACATTTACCAAGAACACATCTGAAGTGTGTTTTTCTTATTAGAGAAATGTAAGAAAATAAACCCAGATACCACGGAATGCCAGGAATTCCCTCTCCTCAATGCTTTTGATTTACAAGGCCACATTTTGGTAGTCTCCTTTAACCTCCCTTCCTCATTTGCTGGCCTAAAGCCTTGAGTTACCAATGCAACCTCTTGACTAGGCCATTTTGAGGGCTTAATGTACAGAAATATGTCTTCATCACAAAAGGAAAGACAATCCTTTCCACAAGTGACTCAGTTACCACAAAAATCATTGCTTACAAAGTCTTACGGCATAGAGTAGTTAAAGCATTCAAAGATACTCTCTTTAAGAGTTGAGAACAAATATTCAAGTAGAGACTTGGAGACCCAAAATAAACAGTAAAAAAATAATATGAAGCAGACCTTACATCGTAGAGGTGTTGTTTGAACACTCAGGGCCAGATTCTCTGCTAGCATGTTGGTGAAAGCAAACTTCGATCAACTTGAGGGCTTGGCCCTGCATATCTTCCTTCCTACCCTCTCTTACTTCCAAGTAGCATATTTGTCATAGTTTCAATGCAAATCTAGAGCCCTACCTTCTTCAGATCTCACACAAACCTAATATGGCCAATTCTATCCTTCAAAACCAAACTGACAGCTATTCAGAAAGAATAAAGCTCCAGCTTCAGGCTTTCATGTTTATAACCGTTTCCATACTCTGGTTGATCTGTCATGGAGAATGAGATAAGGACTTCTGTCTACATTGCATATATTTACCCTGTGTTCTGGATATCTTCTCACAACCTCCCCCTGATACACTTCTGCCTACCACAGAATGAGTAAGGAGAGCAGAATTTTGCCCTAATCCAAAAATCTCTGGATTTTCAGTAGGGTTTTGTAGTCATTCAATGTTAATTCTGCATCCTCCTCCTAAAAAGGGCTTGTATAAGAAGTGTGTTGGGTGCTGTGTAATTCCCCTCCTCCTCCACATTCCCTCCTTACCGTCAAAACTAAGTGTATCATTGATGGTATTTTCCAACCTTTGCAAAGACTGTTTGAAGCCATATTCCCCTGTCATTAATAAGACCTGCAGCTTTTTCTATCAAGCTTAATTTCCTTTTGCTAAGGGGTAACTGGAGCTTCAGCATCCACGTGCAGCATACACATTCAGTGTGCGTTCTGCGGCTGTTTGCAGTAATTGGAAATAGCTCAATATGGATTTCTTTTTCTGGTTGCTTATTTAAATTAGTAGTATAGTTGTGGAGAGATTTAGGTAAGGTCATAAAACCTCTCTCCCCCACAGCGAATGGGAATCTCTCCCAGTTGAAGATCATTTTAGAAAATACATTCACAATCTATGGAAATTAAGTGGTACTTGGTGCAGCACAGCCATCCAGAGCCTGCAAAATGACTGCTTCTGGGCCGCAGCCCATCAGGGTATAAAAACTGGCTTGGTTTGGTCAATTTTCACAACCGCTTTTGAAACTGTGAGCAGTAACAAAGCAGAAAAAAACATTTCAGCATCTCTTTGCTACACTTCAGGAAAACAAGATGCACAAAGAGAGGTGAGCACTGGAGCTAGGCATTATGAGCTAGAATCCAAAGATCTGCCATCTAAGTAACAGAAGCCATGCTGAATATTATTTAGCCATGCTAAATAACAGAAGAGGAGGCTGGATTTTTGGATCAATTATAAAAAAAAAAAAAAAAAAAAAAAATAGTTGTGTAAGTACTTAGCTGTATAAAAACAAATAAGTATTTATCTGTGCACGGATTCTGCCTACTTTCCACAGTAAAAGCATCTTTAAGCTCTGCCAGGTAAATAGGTCACTTCATATAAATTTAGCCCACATAAGCTTTGATTCCTATTTCATATAAAATTTGGAATCGTGAAAGAATCTCAGCCATATAGTCAAAACTAGCAACCAAGCCTGTTGCCAGCAGATAATACCATTTCCTTCCCAAACATTGATTCCTCATCAGAATGAGAAGCTGCCATTTGTTCTTCTAATCAGTCTCTTATGGCACATTTTTCTCCCATGTAAGATACAGCAGGCTTACTCTACAGTATGAGAATGATAAACTAAAACACCTCTCCAGGTCACTCAGTCACTCTCTGTTCTGGCACTACGGTTGAACAGCAAACAGGTAACTCCGCAGTATGTAATAAGGCAAATACATATCACTGCATTTTAAAACCTCATTGTTGAGGTCATTCAGGAGGCAAACTTGAAGGCAGTTGGCCAAGCAGAGTGAGAGCTAGTTTTAGAAAAATCTCACAATGTCAGCCAAAGCAACAGTTACTGCGGGATTGTACTATAACAGAAAGAAAGATTGGAGCTCACTTTGGAGATCCATAAAGTCTACTTAAACAGACACAGTCTTCCTGCCGCTATTGAGCTCTGAATACATCTGCAGGAAAATGCACTGTGGCCACACCAAGAGAAAGGCAGTTTGCAAACTGACAGAGGGGAAACAAGAAACTCACAAAATTCTCAAACAAAAGCGTTAAGGTAGCAAGAAAGGGATGTCGGTTTTAAAAGAAATGCTGCAGATGGCCAAAACACCACCACCCCCCCTAAACAACATAGAGATCTTCCCTTTCTGTCCTGACTGCAGATGTCAGTAAATACTCTTTCTGATAGTTAATCAGAAAGAGTTTTGTCCTTCTTTACATCTTGCAAGGAATGTACCTGCAGAACAGAGAGCAATGCTAACAAGAAAACAGTCAGAAGATAAACTAGCTGAGGGATTGTACTCACTGAATTTCCTTACAGACATTAATTTACCTTGCTGTGATAACCAGCTGAAAATGCAAGTACTTGGAGAACCTGTTGATGGTTGGACAACATCCAGGTAACATTCGAATTTATTGTGTCTTTCCATAGGCAAAGGAAAAAGTCAGAAACTTGAGATTTAATGACAGTACTCAAATAGAGATTATATTGAGAAAAATATAAATACAGGGAGTCCTTCTCCAGAAGAACTGAAAATATGTCTTCAAAAATTAAGCATAAAGGTTCTGGATTTTGCCATTTTCAACTAGCAGATTCTACAGGCAACGGAATCTTGAACCTCTTGATCCTTGCACTCTGAGGATGGCTATGGTCAGAGGGCCCAGGAAAAAAACTGAATTCTGGCTGAAAACTTTCATTAGTAAGCCTGGGTAGCACAGACAAACAAGGCAGTGAGATGTCCTCAAAGCACAAGGAATGAAGTCTTGAGCAGCCCAGATTCTCACAACCCCCAGAAGCCCTTTTTGTGGGCTGAGAGGCACAGATAAGGAAGAACAGCCCAGCTGGTGCCAAGAGCTCATCAGCTCAATTAATTCTTTATCTCAAGGAAAATAAGCTTCACGCTTCCTCTCATCTAGAAGACAACTTCCAAGGCTTCTGAGGCCTGTCATAACAGGTGACTGAAAAAAACACAGCACCTATTAGGCAGGAACCTGGTCACATGAAGAACCCCCATGCAATTCCTCCATCGGTTACTTCAACAAACCCACTACTGCAGCAAACCGGAGTTTTGCAGAGTAGCAGTGATGTAGCAACGCCATACGTTACACAGCGCAGGCAAGCCAGAGGTCTTGACCTCTTCCCAGAAATTTCCACCCTCAGCACACCCCTCTCACCCCTTCCTTTTTTCCATTTCAAGGAGGTCTGTGTTGAAAGAATCCGGGCAAATATACACATTTATTGTAAGATATAATAAATCTTATCAGCTTGTTCATCTTATCCTGCGGCAACAGTCAATTATGTTCATTTGATTCAAGCTGGTTTGAAACTGAGCAGAAAGTGCCTCCTGGAAAGCTTGTCTTGACTGACAAACGCCAGAAGCTGATGCAGCTGGGGCTGTTATTCCCAACAAGAAGATGCCTTGAGAAATTTGAAACAATAAGGAAACTCTGATTAGGCCTCAATTCAGGACTGTGCTGTGAGCCCGCATGAGTAAAATAAAGTGGTGAGCAGGAAGACTGCCAGTCCAGGAACACGGTGGCAGTGGGCGAATGCTGTGTTTGGGGCATTCCTACTGCCCGATTCACGGCTTAGAGAAGCATCTCCTGGCTGGATTGCTGAAAAGGCAAAAGGCATCAACGGAAAAACCCCGTAAAGCCCAATTCATGTCCCTGAAAATGGACCTCAGTGGCACAGCATGAGTCCTAGAAGAACATGGGTGGGCTGTAATTTCTCCTGTCATTGTCGAAGGAAAATTTCAGGGTTTTTTTTAATGCAATATGATGTCTGCTCTTCATAAATCCTGAAGTTATGGTGTCTTTTTCTCCATGAAATTGCTGTTTATCTTGTTCAGAAAGGCAGATAGGAAAAGGCTGTACATGGGTGGTGGCTTTTTTTTTTTTTTTTTTTTTTTTTGGGTTTTTTNTTTTTTTTTTTTTTTGGTTGGGGATTTTTTGTCTTGGCGGGGGGTGGTGTGAAGTCTTGGTTTAAAGCAATCCTCAAGAGCAGAGCTCAGCAGGGCACTGCAGCAGAGGCAGGAGGCCAGGTCCCGGGAGAGCAGGAGTGTGCAGCTCCCAGCAGGGGGAAGTGTCCAGCAGTGGAAAAAACTGAGGAGCACCCCAGAAGCAGGGACAGGCAGGAAGCCCCACACAGGAAGGGGGCCCCAGCAGCACCCCACTGCTGCTGAACCACCAACAATATACCAGAGCAGATCCAAAATCAGTTTACAGTGCGGGGTTCTCCTTCTCCCCATCTTTTCAGAGCCTCTCCATCCATTGTTTTGGTTTACCCTTCCTCCTCCGCAACACTCTCAGTGGATACGAAGCAATACAGTTGTGTCATCTGGATTTTCTTACTGTAGTATTAACGTTTCCTCTTTAATATTAACATTCCAGAAAGGAAAATTACTTTAATTTATGCCATAAATTCCCAGCTCATTCAAGAATAACACTGTCACAAATTACCTTCTTATTACAAGGTTTTATAAACTTACGCATGCAAAAAAACTGTGGGTTTTTTTTTCTTAAATTAATATCTACAGCTGGCATAAAGGAAATATTTAAAAAATAAAATTGAAAATACCACAAAGATCCAAGAACCATCCCCCCCCAAAGCTTAGTCTGTAATTAATTCAGTGTTAAGAAAAACATCACTCTGATATCCTTCAGATGCTTGCTCCCCAGCAGCTGAAATGGAAAAGAAAAAAATATATCAAGAGAATAGAATCAACCATGCAAAAAAAGTCTATTACCCAGCTTAAAAGGAGACTTTAATCACCTCACCTGTTTTAATTCTAGCTGCTCTTTTCTTTGCATACAAGCACAAATAATTTTTCCTTTTAAATTCACTTCATACGTGATACTGTTCAAGAATACTGCAGTAGTGTGTTTTACAGGGATCACTGGAACTGCTGTTCCATCAGCTCACAGGAAAGGGGGCCAGGGGATACAACTCTAAACAGTCCCCTCTCCCCAGTGCAACAAAGCATTGCACATAGGAGTGGGAAGGACATAGCACCAAAGGACGGACAAATGGAGATCCTATCTTTGCTCGTCCTGACACCTTAACTCTGCAAGTAATAATCTGCAACTTTTTTTTGTATCCTCCCAAAGACCAGAACCCCTAGGATTTTCTGCCATGTGGTCTGCAAACTTGTATCCTGAGAAATTCCCCTTTTCACTGGTTTAAAAAACAAGTTCCTTGGACAATGACTAGGAGGGGAAAGAGGAGTAGGAAGAAATGAAGTGACCGGTCCAAGATCACACTGCAAGCCGACAGCAGAGCCAGGAATGGAATACAAGTTCCCTCACCTCATGGCCTTCCCCTACGCTCAGGATTGTCCAAGTCTCACCAGTACCAGGAAATCACTGCATCATCACATCACACACAAGAGCAAAGGTGCAGCTGGGTTTTCTTCTCCATCCAAACTGACAGTTTTAGCACTTGTAAAACAAAAGCACTAACCACTGCAAAACAAGTATTCACAACTCAAAGCTAAGGAGGATTGGGAGAAGTATCCATTTCAACTGCCATTAACATGAGACATTGAAAGTTCACTATTACATCTCCAGGAATGTTCTAATTTTTAAGCAACTCCCTTTCTCCGCACCCCAGCACACCTCTCCTTCCACCTCTTATGCAAAGATCTAAAGAATGATTTTGCAAGCGCCATGTTTCAAACATCTGGCCTGCATATCAGTGTTTTCTGCATCACACCCATCAACAAGATCACCTCATTCTGAACTTGTTCTTTTTCCCCCCTCAATGCAAATTCAGATGATTTAGTGGCTCCATCTGCTTTCTCAGAAGTGCTCAGACACCTCAGCAATATTGCTCATTGAATTGTTTTAGCCATAGCAGCCCAAATGTGAAGTATGTTACATTATAGTTTTGCATCTTTACAGAAAAATGCTTGCTGTAAGAACCCAATGGTTCTTTGTATATTGCATTAAATGCATCTATGTTTTAAATAAAAACCTGGTCTTTTTCCAAGACTTTAACACCATACTGCATTCCAAGAAGGTGGCAAACTCCAAAGACTGGAGAAAAGGAAGCAAGAGGGGAAAAAACAGGCAAGAAATCTCTATTCAGTGAGTTCTTGAAATGTGCATAAATGAATTAAGTATTCAGTTCATTCAGCGAAATACGAGAACACATCAAAAGTGTTGCTTGGGTAATGAAAGAACAGGTTAAAAAAAATAGCAAACATACATATTTCTTCAGTTGCCTACAGTTCAGTATCACGTAACTCTCGACTTGTTTTTCTTACACACCACAGACCTGTGGCCAGGACACAGGCATCTGAACCCTGACTTGGGGCTTCAGGGAGCCATGAAGCCTCCACGCACCTCAGCTCCCGGCTTGCAAGAGGTGGAAAACAGCACAAGATAAACCTCCATCAAGATAAACTCATTACTGACAGCAGGATGCTTCCACATGATAAAATACCAATCTTAAAAACACAAGACAGATGCTTTGAGAAACCAGTGGCCAAAATGTTATCAAATGGACGGCTCGCAAACACAGAGAGCTTGATGTTCATCCAGGCAGACAACTCCTAGAAACCACTGCATGTACACTTAAGATCAGAAGCTGAAATTGTTAGAAATTCCTCCAAAAACATTGTGTGGGTTATCAAAATACAAAGATCAGCAAGAGAGCTGCAAACAATATATTTTTTTTAAATTACCTCTGCCACTAAGCTTTCACAATTTCCACTTCTATTATGTATCATTTTTTTGGAAGGACAGAGTGGCTATTGTATTTTTTTAATCAGAAACTAACATTTCTGATCAGAGTGGCTGTCCTTAGTTTTATGCCTATAAACTGTTTCATTATTTTTGCATATATTCATCTGTATATAAAAATGAATAAAATATTTTGACACAATTCTCAAATAACATAACACAACTAGCATTCACACTGGAGCAGCAACATGTCAGTGACTACAGCAGGGCAAACAATTACTCTGAAAGGAGGTTTTTGAGACTACTAATAAAATTTAAAACTCTAGAATAAATTTTTAAAGAAATTCCCTTCCTCACAAAGACAGCACCTTCAAAGTACAGTAACTTAAGCAGCACATGGCATTTACATTTTCATCTAAATCTTTAAAGCAGCCTATTATTTCCTTAGATTTGAGAAAAGAACCCTGCTTTATTTCACCACACCAGCCATAAATTATTCATTAATTCTGTTTGCTAACTCTGTAACTGAGCCCAGATGTTTCTGCTGGCAAGGCATTCCATAAGAGAAGTTAAATATAGTAAGCTGTGTGGAGGGAGCAGACCTCTCCCCCAGCGTGCTCAAATATACTTGAGCGAAAATAATGAAAACATTTGAAAAATATTCTGAATATGTGAGTCTGTGAAACGCCACAGTCTGATCACAAAATTTCACATAAAAGAGCCCCCACACATTCCACTTGGGTGTAACTGAAGTTACTGGTCCTGCCTCTGGGAAAGGTGCTGGCACTTTCACTCACCAGAGTAAATGGAAAATTTACAATCAGAGGAACACTCCTTGCCATGCATCATTTACAAATATAAATCAAGAATTAAGTTTTCCATTACAAGAAACACTTCCAAGCTGGCTACCAATGGCAATAACCACGCTGATGAAGACCTGAGAGCATCGTATGGAATTTCTTACGGAACTGACACAGAAACTTACTGGTGGGAACTTTAAATCCATTTCAGTGCTTCAGAAGAGCTTCAACCATTTTACACAAGCAAAGATGATTAATTCTGACACTTATAATCCAACACTAAGAACACAGTCCTGTTGAACAGAATGGAAGCTACCACCTTCAGCACCCATTCAGACACTGTTATCGTTTCTAGTACTCTTCAGCAATTGTCTTAAGCTTGCTTGGAAGTGCCTATTTTAAGTTAGAAACTATTCCTAATCATGACATAGCTGGAGAAAAAGCGAGACACAGGGCTGAACATTGCAGAGCCGTGTTCTTCAGAGTTTGGAGGCTATTCTCACGCATGCAACAGTTCTTCAACTGTGAAAAGTGATCACAGGAGAGATTTTGAGAGGTCACCTACTCCCTTTGCTCTGCTCCAAGGCAAGATCAATCCTATTTAAACCACTATTTTCCTAACCTGTTCTTACAAATTTCCAGTGTAATAGATTCTATAAAATGACTTTGCAGAGGGAGGGTATTCTGGAGAAGGTGTTACAGACTGGTGTGGTAATGATGCCACTGCCCTGGTACCAGGTATCAGCTGCTGCCATCCAACTTTACTGCACTTTCAGAGTAGCAGCTGAGCACCTTGTAACCAAATCCTGTTGTTCTTTAGCCACCTGTGTCCATAGGAGACTTTGCAAAGTATGTTAAGTCTAACTGTACTGTTAACAGAGGCACCTTCCCACTAGCTAGCAAACAGGCAAACTAACCTCAGTATATATACCATTAGCCACGTTAGAACACAGTAAAACTCTGCGGGCTATTCTTAAAAATGTGACTACAGAGAAGACTGAAGTCATAACTTTAACATGGAAAGGCATACTAGCACTAGCTTTAGTCTTCTCAATGTCAATAATGTTAGGAATAATGGAGTAATAGCACAGGTCAGCAATCTTAGGGCAATAAATACCTATTTTATTTCCTAGTCCATGCTGCCAAAATTTTGCTTTATTTCTGGTAGCTGCTCAGAGTTAGCACAAACAACAGCTACCACAGCATGTCTACCATGGGCGATGACCTCTTCATTTTGCTACGTAGAAAGATCTTAAGGACTCACTTCTACCTCAGAGATCAGCTGGAAAACAGCCAATCAGAAGAAAACCAAAGCAAATTTTATTTAAGTTAGTTACCCCAGCAGCAATTTACAATTGAGTCCACCTATATGTGGAAATGTTTCCTCTCCGACTCCTAAGGAAGAAGAAAGTTATGCAGCGTGAAACCTAGAAACAGGACCCAGTTACAGCACATGTGGGAGATGGAAGATGACAAAGGATCTGGAGGGTCTCAGAAAATAAAGACCATATGCTGGAACAGTGGAAAGCCTTCTGTGAAATCTTTGGCAGGGGGAGAAGAGGGAGTAGAGCACAGGTGTGAAGTATCAAAAGGAGTCAACACAGAAGAACAGACTCCATATTAGATAGCCCATCCTGAAAAATCCTTTTCTAACATATGGAGGGAACATTACAGCAGAAGAGAAGAACTTTTAATCTCATTTGCACTGCATGAATTTCTAGAGCAATGCTGAACACAATTTTTTTTGGTGGAGTGAAACCAGCACCTGGTCTATTTCCTGGCTTATGCATAGTAACAGAAGCTGCAATAAAGTTTCTAAATTTAGTTTTCTAAACTGAAAGTGAAACATCAAATCTTATGCATTTTACAAGCAATGTCTTGGCTGCAAATTATACATAGCTAAGTACAATTGTTTAAGGTTTAGGCTGTCCTTGTTTAAGCAAAAAACAGGCCCTCGTGAAGCTGGCTGTATACCTAAATTTGTGCCTAAATATCTTTCTTCACAGATATTGTGTTGGAAAACAGAGATAAACCTTAAGTTAACGGGTACGAGAATTCAGCATGCAGCTCACTTGATAATTATAAAGAGGCTTATGAAAAAAGAAAGACAGACCTACCTGCTTGTACGACCTGTTATTTAGGCAGAAAAAGAAATGTCACAAGGAAGAATTTTTGGTGTTTAATCTGTACTGATTTCTATTACAGTAATCTACAGCAATTTAAACAACCCAAATCTAAAAAGGTCCTGAAAATCTCCCACTTTAGGGAGTCTTATCTGGCCCATTCGCTTATTGCGCACATACAAACTGATTATATTCCAGCAGCATTAGAACCAGATGGATTTTTTCTGTAAGCTTTTTGGTTTTGTTTTTGGTTTTTGGCTTTTTTTTTTTAAAGAAAAGACTTGTTCTCTGTTCCTTTCTTTCACAAAAAGATAATAAATATATACAACGTCTTTAAAAAAAAGAAAGAAAGAAAAAAGAATGTTTACTTTGGTTGTGCTAAGCAGCCAGGTGCTATAATATTGCAAGATTCATCCGTAGTCTGCAGTGCCGTAAGTTCCACCATGTTAACCATCACATCAGTCTTGTGGCCGGGAAGCTTGGGGAGCACAGAAAGTATCTTCTCCGCAAGACTGTCGCCATGATGACCAACTGCTCCTAGGGAAAAAGAAAAAGAAACTGTCAGGTACATAACTAGAAGAAGAAAAAAAAAAAAAACAAAAAACACCACCACCAAAAAAAACCCAAACCCACACCAAAAATAACCACCACACATTTTGGGAAAAAGGACACTGGTAGTCACAACATCAAGACCACAATTAGCTTTTCAAAGATATTTTGCGACAAAATTAAAATTAATTTCTGGAATGTCTGAAGTTAAAAGTATTGATAACATTTCAGAAAGATTAATTTAAAAGGCATAAATTAGACTTAGCTTTACAGTTAGTAGATATTCACTGATTTTGCACTTAAATATGCAAAATATTTCTCTTTGCATAAGAAAGCTGTTAGTTAAACAAGATTTGCAATGGTTATTAAAAAAAGCAGGCAAACATTTATATATACATGCACACATGCAAACTACACTTTTCTAAACTAATGGGACTGTGCTAAAACGGGCTGCATGCAGGTTGCTACCCGTATAGGCTGGCATAATATTAAAATAAACAATTACCAGCAACATGCCACCATCAAGGTCATTGCTCCTACATGGACTGAGGGCAGCACAGGTGAAACCAATATGAAATGGCTAAAACAACCTAAGTTACATAGAGTAAAATTCAATTTGACCGTGTTCCAAGAGAAACTCTGAATTCCAGTTGGCACGTTTTCTTCAGTTCTCCTGATTTCAAACACATATGCTCTTCTCTCCATTCACCAACTCTCAACACAGGTGCTACAACCAACTTACAAAATATTAACACTGTGAGCCAAGCCAAAGCAGAAAAACATGGCACACACTACAGGTGAAAAAGCTAGAGAGGGGGGCCATAAACCTTATTGCCTTTAAGTAGGAACAAGTTGAAGGTATTTGTATTCTGTCACTGTAGCTATGGTGCATCTATCACTACAGGGCTGGAAACCAGTGCTGAGCTTAGTAGTGTTCTCCTGGCTTTACTCACAGGAGAAAGGGGACTTCTGAAGCCACCTTTGAGAGGCAGGAAAAGTATCGCTTAGGCTATGGTCCCATTCCATCAAAGTCCATCCATGTAGCTCCCTGTCTGTTCTCACTTCCGAACATTTCCAAAGACAGAGGTCTGTTTTAACAGGTGAAGTCGGTTTCACATGCTCCATAAATCCAAACAAGGCCCTTGCATCAAGAATATTAATAGGGTCAGATTATTAACTGCTCTCAGATAAGCAACCAAACGTCTACAGCAGCCATGTATCCATGTTGTAAAACCACCTTATGGTTTATCAACTATTTTGAATTGTAATACAAGTCAAAAAGAGAAGCAAGAACAAAAACGAGGAGAAAAGTCAAGTCAAACTCCATGCTGGCAATGCCTCTGTCCACAGAAGGCAAGGAAGGCACACATGTCCAGCACATGGTGGTACTGCAATGTGGACACCTGGCTGCTCAGCTGGGTTGAGATTACCAATTTGTTTCACCAGGGATTGTAATAGTCACAGAATGACAGCAACTTTCCTTCTACCATCCCCAGACAGATTTAGACCCCTGAAGTACAGATGAAACAAACTGGGTTGTCTTTGCTACTCCCTAAGCCATCTGCTCTCCAAAATCTCTACATTCTTCTTACTAGGTCAGTCAGTTGTCAGCCGCACTGCAGTTATCAACACTCACAAAATTACAGACACTGAAAACAGATGGTAAACTTCTGAACCTCCAACCCCCATGTACTGGATGCAATGTCTATCTCTCCACACTTGCTGCACGCGAGCAACATTTAGCTAGACAAGACATTTAGCTAAACTGGAAACACCTCAAATGCAAATAAACCCACATTCATTTTTAACATGCTTCCTTTCTCCATGGCAGAGGGGGAAAGACTAGGTGTATTTAAGTTGCTTCCACAATTAGCAAGTGCCATCTCAGTCTCCTTCCCAGAACCGCTACTTTTTGGGGGCTTCCACTGGTCTGTAGGTGCTAATGGCTTTTGCTCTGCTTCATCAAATCAATCAGAAAACATCTCCCAGAGCTTTTAAAAATCCCTATCACCCCTAACCAACTATGCAAACCAACCAAAGCTGGAAAGACAATTAAACCTCATGAGACTAGGACAAGAAATCACGGGGAATCACTTTTCAATCACACTGATTTCAGCAGGGCATCCAGGACTGGTTTCCATCCTCTCTCCTCATCACCACTGAGGACAGTCAACAGGCCACTCAGCAGCTTCTCATGATCAACGATGTTCAAGGCAGCTGGTAGCTTTAATGCTGCCAATGTGAACACAGATCAAGTGTTAAAGTGACAAGGAAAAGTTATCTGACCAATGCAAAATAGGAGTCTTCACACCAGGCTAATACATGACCTTGAGGATACAGGAAATCTTATGTATCATGCTGTTCTAATTTTACTTTGTCTTCTCATTAAGAGTTACAAACTGAAATACGTGACATTTGATACAGGTTGTAGCTGGCACAGCTGGCAAAGTCAAACAACCAATTCTTTAGCAGCAGCCAGGAACACATTAACTACCCCCTCCCTTCCCCCCAAAAGGCATCAGTGACATGCATACAAGGAAATATTTTCCTTCGCCCATTACCAGCCCTGCATCACACCATTTGTACTCCAATTCTTATGTTCTCCTACTGGTTCTACAGCCTGGTTCAAAACCAAACCAAACAAACAAAAAAAAACAGATTTACGGGCCAATCGCATATCACAGAAGCAATGTGAGAGCTTGGGCAATAGGAAGACTTTAAAGTCAGCTGCTAAACATAAGGAGCTTGAATTAGAAAGCAGTTCTCCTACAACGGCATTGCGTACGAGGCAACAACTGATGCAGCTAATTTCTACCAGGGGCTTTTCCTTCAATCAAAGTTTAAACGTAAGTCAGTGTGAGCCAAAACAGTATGCAAGGCATATCTTGCCCCCACTATCAAGCTTTCTTAACATCTGCTGTTTTAACTACTTTGTAGATTAGTTCAGGACAAGAAGTTCTGGAAAGATACATGGACAAATCCATCCCAGTTTTCATGATGTTTCAACACTGCACACTCATCCAATGCTTTTCTGAATAAGGTCACCACTCGGAAGACTTTACACTAAAGGACTCTAGTGGGACAATTCCTGTGATACAACTTTCTTAGGCAACAAATCACCTCAGTGAAAGCAGGGTTTAAAATATCAGCAGACAGAGATGTTTACACCTGTTCCCTTGAAAGAAGCTAGATATTTGGAGCTCCAGTTCCAAAATTTATCAACGTTTTGCCATATTCTTTCGTCCAGTGTTAGCTTAAGCTGACCTTGTTAAGCAGTGCTGAAAAGCAGCCTGTATGTGCCCAGGAACCATTGTGCAGCATTCAAGGCAAACCAGAGTATACTTCTACCTTGCCAAAAGCCAAATCTGTGTTCTCCTTTGTACAGACAAAGGAACATCAAAGTAGTCAGTTATCTGTCCTACTATGCTGGCTATTGAAAGCAAAAACAACAACAAAACACAAAAACCCCCACAAAACCAAATACAACAAGCCCACCTCCTCCAAAAAAAAAAAAAAAAACCCACCAAAAAACTTGTAGCCCAGCAGTAGGAGCAGGGAAGGCCATAGCCAAACACAGCAGCATCAGAGTGCTGCCACAGAAATATGAGATTCCTCACCTCTCACAGCCAGCTATTGCAACATATGTAAAGAGTAGTAAATTTGGATATAAGAAACACTTCAGCATCTGCTCAAGGCTCATGTAATTTCCAAGTCCCCTGCACTGACCTATCCACCTGTGGTTTTCTTTAAATAGGCAAAACTCATTCCATTTATTTGCTTATCTCTGTAAAGCCTCTATAACAAATGTAAGCTTTGAAGCATTTAAAAACCTATTATAAAAATTTGTGAGCCTATTGCACAATAGCAGAATCTTTACAACCACACCACAGCCGAGGCTGCACCCTGACCCGCAGTACTGAGTTGACACCACTCGAATATTTTCAGCTGCCATCACTCCTCACAGCTGCAGTCTACAACCTCAAGTAACCAGAATAATTTAAGCATCAGTTGCCTCCTGTGTCAAAGCCCCAGCCTGGTTCATAAAAAGGGGACTACTGTACTCTACGGGCCTCAGTATTTATGTTTTCAAAGCCTCAGCTTATATGGTAAGGAAGAAGAAAGCCATGGTTCTCTTTCCTTTAAAAAGACCTTAGTGTCTATCTACCAGTGCGTCAACTTGGAAGATGCTGCAATCAAAAAAAAGCACGACTAAAGCGCTCCAAACTAGAAACATGATAGATATAATGAAAGAAATTGACAGACGATTACAAACGGTTTAAAACAAAAATAATCAGAAAGATATTAGTCAGAACCAGACTTTACCAGAAAGGCATGGGCCTATGTTAGCCTTCACTCTCATCCTCCTCTGTGAATGGGATTATGCAGGAGGACGATTAAGGCACACTGCAACTTTCTTGTCGCTGTGGCTGCTCCTAGGAACTGAAAGGGAATGGTACCTACACTTCGTTGAAGAGCGCCTGAACTGTGCTTTTTCTCCCTGTTAAAAGACTGAAAACATCACAACCAGTGCAAGGGCATGAAGCAAAGGTGATGCCTGGCTGACAGTGAGGGAGATGATACAGAAAGTTAAACCGGAGTTTGCAGCCTTGGCTATGGGCATACATTCCTGTGATTTTGACTGACACATGCGAAAGTGCTAGAAGAAGATAAAAGTGCTGTTGCTGACAGAACTGAAGCATCCAACTTCAACAACACTCCTACAAAGGTTATTACTCAAAGCTATATATTAACTGCACAGGCCCCCCCCCCCACAGTTCATTCTTCTCTTTTGCTCACTGTATTCCATTTCAAAATCACCTGCACATACCAGTGGACAAGGCCTCACTATTCCCTGAGCCTACAACAGCCCACATCCCAAATGCTGCAAAGCACCAAGAGACTGGAAAGAGAAGCTCATCAAGCTGCTCTGGAAACCAATATCTGAAAGGTATCAATGAACTTACGAATGAAAAAGGAAATCTGGGAAGACAGAAAGATTTCTTCATAAAAGGTTTGAATACTGGCAAGGTGGTGGCTAATAAACACATGGAAGGAGCATAGGGTTACAATATGATATCACAATGCAAATATTTAGGGGTGCAAATATTAGAGGAGAAAAATAAGGAGCAATTAGGGTGCCAAAGTTAGCTCTGACTTTAACCAGTGTCACTTATCAGGGCACCACTCTAGCTGGGAGGATTTATTCTGCTTTTTAAAGCAAAGGTAGCGAACTTTAAAAAAGTAGGCAAACAAAAGCAGTTTACACATGCATACAGATTAGGGACAGCACCAGTAACAAAGTTTCGTAGAATCACAATTCAAGAACTGAGTGCAAAGTACTAAACCTGGGATCTCCCCGGGCGTAAAAATCCCATGTTCCACCTTCTGGGGCACTGCTTTATCCATGAAATATTACGCTGCAGGGATAGGCAGTATCCCTGCCATCCCCAGTTGAAGCCATGCCACTGCAGTGAGGGCAGAAAAGGCCATAAAAAGATCTCTGTTACAGCTCAACTGAGCGTTATGCCATACAGGACAAAAAGGAGACTTAGTTAACTTAATTCAGTATTTTCCTTTCTATTCATTAAATACAGCATGTGTAAGTAATGCTGAACACACAAACAAAAAACACCCCAAAACAGATTATAAAAAGTATTCAATAGACCTCAATCCAAAATTTAGACTAACAGCCCAGAAGAGATTCTTCGCTTCATGGAACCTAGAAAGCTAATCTAGTCAGCTAGAGGCCTTCTGATTTTTTTAATAGAAAAATGTGACATTTTATATGTGATTTTTCTTTTTTTTTTTAATTGTCACAACAAAGATAATACAGTTTGTTGACACTGGCACCAGAGGTTCTTTACCAAAATGTACCTAATACTTCTTTAGTATGTTCTTTAAAGTGGAAAGTTCTTAATATTTATTTAAGTACCCGTATTTTCCCTGAGTTCAGTTGTTTGCAATTGCAACACCAGAAAAGGCACTTTTGAGACATTTTGATTTTTACTATTAGAAATCAATTGGTATTACTGAAAACTATTTGTTATTCTAGCCTAACTTCATATTTGCTCTAGATAAGAATGGAACATAAGCCAAAAATAAGCCATCTCTTAGTGCAACTCCTTTAGACATCATCTAGAGCTACCTGAAGCTGTATTCCATCCAGGTCTTCAAGTTAAAAAATATTTGCTTCCTGATGGCCTATTCAGAATGATTCAAAGTCACCTTGTTCAAAGCACTTGCCTGACCTAATCAGAGTAGCCCAGCACCTACCCATAACGAACTTCCAGGTTTTCGTGGAAGTGCTTGGAATATGAAAGCATTCTTATAATTCATGGATGCATAACCATTTCTCATATCTGCAGCCCACATGTTGGACAAGACATTTACAAATCAGATCCAAAAATCTTTCATCTTTAGAGAGGAGAGATTTAAAAAGTTGTTTGAAATGAGCTGCAAATGAGAAAGTCTACTTCAAACACTTCCACCTGCACCGAGCTGTTATTTGAAAAAAAAAAAAAAATAATTTCTTGCACTGCTGACTGCAAATACATTATCATAGCTTGAAAAAAAAGAAAAAAAAAAAAAAATCCTGTGGCCCGGTTGCCAATACCGAGCTGGAAACTTTCAGATAGGAAGCTTTAGCTTTTACAAAGTATAAGGCTGAAATTCAACATACTCATTCACCTGACGGTCAAGCAGTGGAATCAGAGGTAGGGGGCCAAGGGAGAGAGCATGTGCGAGGCTGAATACACCTAAGAAAATTAAGGTTTCAGGTACAACTTATTCCTGCCATTTCCCACTTCTTGACAATGGATTCCACAACTTGAATGCTGTTCTTTCTGTGTACTTTTTACTGCACAATTTCTAGCAAACCAGTGAAACAATTCTCATTGTGTGGCACTAAGTTCAGGTCCATATAGTGCCTTTACCTCTAAAATGCACTAGATTTTTCATCGTAACAAAAGAACGGTTGCACTGGGATCTTGGTTTCGGTTACAGATACTGAAGAGAATATATTCCCAAAAAATGAATACTTTAAGTTCTCATCCTTCCTCCAAGAGCTTTGATGCATCCCCTCTAAAGCTGCCCCACCACAGCCCTGATGTTTTCTCTGAAAAACCTTCTCCTACTGAAGTATATAAGGTCCCAGACTTCACTTCCCAGATTTAAGCTGGTACCAGTTATCTCTCTTCATGCCTCCTCAACAGTCTCCTTGTCAGGCAGCTCCTCACCACCTACAATTTTCAGCTCCTTTTCTTGTTTTAGTTCTTCCCACCACCTGAGTGCATGAATCCTTGCCCACTTTCACTGGTTCCCACCCCAAACAGGCACTCCTCTCAGTTTCTTTTCAAGGCTCTTCACGCAAGTCCACTCTCCTGCAGTCTTCCCAATGACAGCACAGCATTAACCACCCACATCCATAGCTGCTCTTCAGCACACTGCTGACAGCTATGAACCCTATAGCAGTACAAGGATGCGCAAAGCCAAAATTGAGTAGAAAGAAAAGACACAGAAGAAAATTCAGAAACAGATGAGCTGCGGCTGCAACACTGTGCCGAGCACTTGCTATGGGACACGTGGTAGCAAAATTATGACCTGACTTATTGACTACAGATAATGCAAACAGAACCAGGCCCACACACTGTGTATATGAGCAGGTCTATCAATAGTATGACAGGGTAAGCAAATGCAGCTACTCCTGTATCAATTCTTCTCCAAGTTTACCGTTTCCTCTGAAAGATGGTTATTGCAGAAGTGAGAGCCTGATACAAACGTTTTCTGGGTCACTGGCCCAGCACCTTGCTGGTCACTCCTTCAATCACTCTTTCCCTTTCTGCCCTTTTGATATCACATCTTACCAGCCTAAAAGACTTTACCTGCTTACCAAGCTTGCAGGTTGATTACAACACTAGACATTCTCCTTCTGACAGTTTCCTAGTGGACTCTCACACTTCTGAACTTTTGCATTAATTGGCAGTATTAAATTTACCATATGGTTCATTCTTATGCTCCTTTGCTTCCCATTAAGTGTTGTATAAGCAATTCTGTATTGTTTTCACTCAAACATAATGTTTTCCAAGTTAACACCAACCACATACAATTGCTTCACTCAAAGATTAATATGCATAATGCGTAGCATATAAAAACCATATATATACACACACAAATACAGAGATGCTTTCAGGCATATAGATATAGCTACGTGTATATACAGAAGTATAACTGCTTAGACAGGTATAACGCTAAGGGTGACAAGTAGATACACTGCGAAATGTTTCGCAGTAATCCACAAGACACAGTCTGAAACGCGCAGACCATTTCCTTCACACCTTGGGATGCCACATGGGCACAACTAGGGTCTCCAGTTCGCAGCGAAGCGGAAGTGCCAGAAACAAACTCTTCTGCTTGAAGCAGAGCCTTCTGCTTCGTTCTTGGTTTCCATGACCCACTGGGGAGCAAGGACGTGTGAGCAACCACCACAGCCATGGTGTTACACATGATTGCAAGCCACGAGGACTCCTGCAACTATCTGAAACCCTCCCGAAGGGCTGGGTGCGGGCCCGCAGGAACGACAGCCCCCACCACCGGTGGATTTCTTACCGGCGAGGTCCAACGTCCTGTCCACGAAAACGACGGAGGCCTTGTTGGTGGCCGTCCTCCTCCTGTTCCTGGCCGGGGCGCAGCTTGCCAGCTCCGCGGCGACGACCCTGCTGAGGGCCCCCACGGCGAAGCTCTCCTCCCGCAGGCCCAGGGCGGCGAAGAGAGCGTCGAGGTCGCCCACCAGGGCCCGCACCGCCGCCCGCAGCTCGGCGGGCAGGGCGCCCAGCCCGACCTCCGCGGGGCCGGGCCCGCCAGGGCCG
>VZTL01077561.1:11185-43588 GCA_013400535.1 Scopus umbretta | reverse complement strand
CTTGGTTGCCCTTCTCTGGACACTGGTCACTTCACAGGACAGAATTACCACCTACTTTCTGAATCAATTTCCATCTATATTCCTATTTCAAGTAGACTGAACTATATAAGAGTGGTAGGTCTCTCAGGGAAAGTATATGTACATGTTTCTGTAAGGCCTAAAAATTAAGATAAGTCTATAGCATCATGAGTGCATGTATGGTCTTTTCATATTCTGGGGGTTAGATTTCATGATCACACTTAATTTGTTACGGAGTTCACCTTGTTCCAGAGAAATCTGGCACCTGCACTGACAATTTCCTCTGGTCCACAAGAGCATGAAAACAGGCAGGCAAAATAAGGCTTACTCTAAGATTTCATAGTAAGATGTTCCCCGTAAACATTTTAACCCCAAGAATGGGTAAAAGTCATTATCTTGTTTCTTTTTATGTGCCACCACTATGGCAGTGACCAAAACATCCTTTGTGCTAGCACAATATTAATAGTAGTGGCTTATTCTGATAAGGGTAAACTGAGTAAACTGACCTCCTCCCAACAGATCACATGGATACAGATAAGGACTTGATTGTCATGCCATATCAGATGACTCATACATTAGTGTTAAACCATGATAGGAAACAGGAAAGCAATGACAACATTGTTCACCTACAAAAATTCTCTTTCTTCTTCACATAGATTTATATGAAGATACGGAAAAAGAGGGAGGTGAACAACAGAAAAAAATAAGTATCTTCTATGCTGCAAAATATGAGTAGAACTAATGTTACCAAAACCCTCTGTTGTGCATCATCTTTGATCTAGATGATAATAAAAACAGTCAGACTTTTTGTCTCTCTCTTGATCTGGGTATATAATACTAGTCTAATGGCATTTAAGAGTTGGTTCTCAGTTTCTGATTGCTAGGTTCACCTTATAGTTTTTGCAGTGAACTGTTTACTAACTTGAAGACAGATCCTGAAAGCTATACTGTACAGATGGATTTCTGCACACTCAGAGAGCCCTTTTACTTCAATAGCAGTCACCCAGGACACAACTGTCAACTATAAGTAATGAATATGTTAACATTTTTCTATCCAGAACAAAACAGGGATATATAGGAAACTTGGTCCACAACTAGACTGCAAATTCATGTTAATGTGATAACAAAATAGGTTTTCATGATCCACCTATGCAGTTACCACCAAAACAGCGGTAAAAACAGAACTCTCAGTGCTGGCTGCTCCTACTTGGTCATGTTGCTCCTAAATCTTGGGAGATTATAACAATAGGAATTGGCCTGACTGCAGAGCAAGCAAGAGTAATTGCTTAAACCTTGAGGCCACTGAATTCAGAAACTTGTAAAATGGGGCTTTCAGGCCTTAAGGATTAGCTTTCCTTAACTAGTAAAGATTGCACAGCCTTTAAAAACGCTGCCTCAGAGTGGAGTATGATTATCAGCTACATTGCAGGAAAAAATCTCCTGTAAGAAATTTAGTAGGTAGATGTCTCAGAACAGTTATCTGAGCACTGAAAAGAGATTTGGCTAGCAGGTTATTCCACCTAGAAGAATGCTATGAGAACGTAAAGTTGTATGAATCCTGGAAAAATTGTTGGGATTGGCATCTGGGGAAGTATCTGTTTGTGTTAATAGAATGACAGTGCCATTAAAGTAGCAGTGGTACAAGGGTTAAGTCAGCAAGAGTAATTCTGGGACCTGAGAATCAAGCAGAAATACAGTGGGAGGAGCTGCAAATTCAGCTTCAACAAATGGACAAAGTAATGAAGGTAAGAAGGAATGCAAGGAAATCTCAGTCCTATGGATCTGACAAAAGGTCTGCGCAATTTTTAGAAATTTTTAGAAATATGGTCATAAAGAACCCACAGCCTCATTTAAAAATAAAGACCAAAAGGTACAGAAATGGGAAAACAGTCCTCAGTGTGGGTTTAGCTCTTTGTGTAAAAAGAGGTGGTAAGAGTAACTGCAGAAGACCATTAGAGAACATGATAAAAACTTCCTTTAGAGAACACCAATGGGACTGCAGGAAAGCAACATGGTAAAATTTGAGAAAAAGAAGCAAAGATATGAGAAAAGGGGATAGAATCCATAATTGCTTGTTGGCTTGTTTTGTCAAGCTAACAAAAAAAAGATGATGAGGAAGAAAGAAACTCCAGAACAGAGCAGGTCCCTCTCAGCGAAGCCCTCAGGTATCATCTCTTCCTCTCAATAAGAAAGACTAGTGACACTTTGCTGTCTACCTGCCCCTAGTCTAGTGGCAAAATTACAGCATAACCAATGCAAATGGCCAATAACAACAATATTAGTACTGGGTGTTCAGGGAAAAAACATTAACTACCACTAGTGCCATGATGTTAATTGATACCATAGTGTCAATAAACACTCTTCAGTGAATATTTGTTCCAGCTGGAACTCAAGAAAGTGGAAAAATGATAAAACTTGTATTATATGCATGAAAGGATGTTCAAGCACCTGTATTAAGATCTCTGCCTGCAGTTAAATAGCTGCCAAGTTCAGGAGGCCCTTCTGAGTATAGGAATGGGAGGATCCTTCTTATAAACAGCAGGGAATTATTGGCACAACCTTGCTGAAACAAAATGGATTAGCTGCAGATTTTGCTACGGATGTTTGTGGATTGGGGCTGACCAGTGGGAGGTGAGGGTGGAGTGATTCCTGCAAGTCATTGATGCTTTGTTATTAAGAATCCGGAGGAAGTAAAAACAGTGGATATTTGGGTAACAGAATTTCCTCAAGTTTTTTGTGTCTAAGTTAAAATGTGGAAAAATAGAAGTTGTGTATTGAGGTCCAGATCCTCCTTCCCAAAAAACCAATATCAACACCCACAAGAAGCAGAGGACAGACTCCAACCCACCATCAACAAGTTTACTGGAAAGCGAGGGTCTAGTAGAGAGGGACCTATAATTTTAACATCTCATTTTGTCCATGGTTAAAAGCAAAGAAAAAAGTCTAAAAGTGGATTTTTAACACTTAAATAAGGTAGCCACCTCTCAGGTTGTTTGTGGTGGAAAGATGCCTGAAATTCTTGTAGCATTAAGCAGAGTATCTCACTGATTTTTTGTTACTGACTTAACCAATGGTTTCTTTGCAATTCCACTAGCAGAGCAAGGTTGGTAAAAACAAGCATTTACCTATGAGGGAAAGCAATATTGTTTTATCTATGTACCTCAAGACTTTCAGATCAAATGTATCAAATACAGATGAAATTACCATTGAAATGTGTTATATCAGACATGGATGATGTGTTGGCACATGGAAAAAATGAATTGAAAGTCCAGGAATATATCCAAGAAATAATCATCATTACTCAAAACACAGGCTTTAAAGCTAATCATAACAAAACTCAGTTGATTCAATCTGAAGTGAAATATTCAGAAACAGTTTTAGGTCAGGAAGGGGTTATGTTGGTATCACCAGAGGTAGAACAGACTATGAGAGTCCATGCCCCCACAGTAACAATTGTATTAGATGCACTTTTGGAATTGCTTATGTTTTTGTGAGAATATCCTTACATTTGCAGAAATCAGTAAACCACTAATCAAATTAGTGAGGAAATCTCACAAACAAAAACAGAGGGAACAGAATGAAGCAAAATTGCACTAGTTCAAACCCTGGCCATCAGAGGCCCAGATTCTTGTAAGCTGTTTCACATTCAGCTGGCCACTACTGATCTAGACCTTGGGACTGCACTGTTTCAAGAACACAGAAATAGGATGCAAGTTACAGCCTTTGCTTTGAGAGTCTTAAGATGGGTGGGAAAGAACTCTATCCCATATTAAAAAACAGGTTTAGCATTCGCATAGGCAATGAGATTTGGGAATACATCACTAAAGGCTGTTTTGCAGTAGTACAGATCACACATACTCCACTAAAGTACATAATCAGTGGAAAAGTACAAATTGGATAGGTATCAAACCCTAGGTTAGTTGGATGGACGTTACTTTTATAAACTAAGAGCTTTCTGTAGAAGATGACAAGATTTTATCACCAGCTCTGTATGGCTTTTAACCACTGGAACAGAATATAAGTGTCCTTTACCTGTTTATGTCTCTCACCCCAGGTAAAAGCTCCGTTGCTGACTTCGTGCCATGGGATATTCAGTGTGGTTCACAGATGTGTCCAGTTTTTATCAAAAGGATGGAAAATCCTCAATTAGACATGCTGCAACCCCTGTGAAAAATAAAAAAAGCTGCCTGCCTTCGCTCTGCACAAGCAGCAGAGCTACAGGCTCTGCTAACAATGTTAGAAGAGGAACCTGAAGGAAATGATCTGGCTGTGTACATAGTTTCAGACCGGATATATCAAACTTTAACTATTTGGCTACCAACATGGAATAAAGATGACCTACAAACACAGAATGGAAATCTGGTAGCCTATCAGTCATGGAAAGGAAATCCCGAACAGTTTAAAAAAAGCAGAGAGAAAAAAATATGCAGGTCATGTAAAAGCACACCAAAAGGAAAAAATATAAAAGCAGCTGCATTAGAATAGCCAAGCAGATGCCCTTGCCAAGGTTGTGGTTGTCCCAGTAGACTTAACATTTGAAGAAACCCCCATTTTGAAAACAAAACAAAGAAAATCATACAAAGCAAGGTATCAAAGATCTAGCCACTTTACAACACGGAATTGAGGAAATTGAGGGGCAATTACTATAGAAGCTGGTAGGACAGGTGAATCATAGAGAGCGTAGTTTGGCCAGATAACAAACACTTGTAGGTGGAAAGCACTACGCACACTTCAAGTAGATTTGTTTCAGCACAAGTTCACATAGGGGTTGCTTGAATGCAAAAGGGAATATTAGAAGATAGCTAGGTGGCCAAACATGAAGACAGATGGGTACATAATTGCTTAATTTGTGCTGTGGTGAATACCCCCACTAAGAGAAAAATAAAACATTAGAGAATTCATGAACCACAGGCTAGGATACAAACAGACTACACTAGACCACGTGTAGTCCCACCTTAATTCCACCTACCATGCAAAGTGGGATTGAGCATTGTTTGCCAATACTAGATCCACTGACAAAATGGGTTGAGATGGGTCCAGTAAAGAAAGCTACAGCCAAGTGTACCACAGTGCAGGCATTTAACATTCTCTTTTCCAGGTGGGATTTAAACCAATAAATTGATTTGGAGCAAGTAACATATTTTCCAGAGCAAATCATCAAGGAATTCTGTGGAGGCCTGGGAAGAAAAGAAAGGTTCCACCTTGCTGGGAACTCCCAGTTCAAGGTAAATTGAATGACCTGATGGGACTATAAAAGTAGGACTAGGCAAAGTGGTGAAAAATTACGGAAAAGTTTGGGGTATCGCATCATCTTGCCGTTTTAATGACCTGTGAGCCACAACAGCTTCTCACAAGTTCACGTGATTTAGAGCTATGCCTGGGAGAAAAAAGACTGCCTATGTTTTAACTGAAGAATGGATACAGACCCTATCTAAACATTGGGAAGAGACTACTGTTGTTGTAGCAACTCAACTGGGAAGGAATGCTCAATGCATGGATAAACAAACAATAATGAACCACTACGCTGAAGAATGGCAAGGAGGATGGAAAGTAACATTCCATATTTTCCACGCAAGTTTACAGTCTAAACTGTAAATGGGATGGACTAGCTCCAATTATAAATAAAGCAGGACCTTATGCATACCAAGTAAAACTCCAGAATGGAAAAATGCCTATGTAGTTCCAGTTTCAATTTTAATTATGGGAAGGTAAATAATTTAACAAAAAGCAAGAATGTTATGGTATAGACGTTGTTATTAAAAATTAACAGCGAGTAAGGCATATGGGAAGTCTCACCATAATCAGCGCCAGTGGAAAGGCTATCAAGCATAAATTAATTGTTAGGCTTTGTCTGAGTGAAGTTTGCATGTTTATATTTTTATTAATAATTGTATATTAATAATTACATTAGGTTCAAAATTGTGAATATTTGTTTGTTACAAGGGAATAGCAAGCACCCTGCTTTTTGTTGTTAATAGACCCTACCTCTAGTGGCAATGGAAAGCTCTTTTGTACCAAAGAGCATGAATACATTGGATACATGTCTCCACTACTTTAAAATCATGAGAGACAAGTGTGAAGGCTAAACAATAGCATCTATGTTCCACGATGCCAAAAATAATCTTATGATTTTAACGAATGCTTCTGATTTTAAGGGAATGTGTTATGGGGGCTTGAAGCAGCATAAAAATTTAACTTGGATATTTTATTTCTACTTACTTGGCTAAAAATCAAAATAACCTACAACTGTGATGGAACCTGAACAACCACACCAACTGAAACATGGGCAGAAAACACCAGAGATGGTTAAACCGAGTGTGAAAGCCAGAAGCGAAGTAGAAACTGAAACAAAACTAAACAAAAGGTCAAACATGTTTAGTTCACAGAGTTTGTTGTTGCTGTTGTTTAACTTCTTAAACCAAAGATTCCAGTTGAGAGAAAATTCACAGTTTTGGGAATACAAGATAATGCTCATAGGCAGCAAATTAACAGAGTGCATAGTACTGTGAACAAAGCATTTACTTTGACTTTTCCAAGGCAGAATAGATACACTCCTTTTATTAAAGGGATATTTGTAGCATTGACCCAGAAATGGATTCCATATGATTGAGTACAACATAGCAAGAGGGTTTAGGGATACCATTTTAGAGGGAGCAGAAACTGCAGCTGGAATTTTGGACACCATTGATGTAGAAACTTTGACTAATAAGTTATCAAAAATTGGGGCATATTATATACAACATTCAAAACCCATTAAGTAAATGTATATAAAAATACATCTTCGAATGTTATTTATCTAAGATTTATCAATGTCATATGGGAATCAGCATGTGAATAGCAGTAGCAAAAAACGTTAGTTTTATAGAAAGAAAAGTACTAGAACTGGACAGTGGTATTAACATCATTAAACTCCTAATAGCATAGTAGATTCTGCGAGCAATAATCATTGACACAAAAGTTATGGGACAGTCAGCGTATAGGATGGCCTAAGTTTCAACCATTGAAATGGGATAGAACTGTCATTTTAGTAGAAATGAAAGCCAAGACACTATACAGGAGGCATAGAGATGACTGCAAACCAGCACATTCATAACCTGCGTTGCTGTTGCCTGGAGAGATCTATCAGTCACTGCACAGAAGCTAAATAGCATTACTGATGGTGTATTAACAGATTTGGAAAGGCACTGTAAGAAATGGGGTTATAGCCACTGGGTCCTATCCTACTGGGATGCAGTCTGAAGAAGCCCCGACAATGGAAACAGAATATTGCTCCTACACTAGCAGTAACTACTTGTATGTGGAGTCAATTAGCAGTTAATGATTCTAGGATCTATGACACCAGACATGGATACACTTTATTGTTTCTCTGCAGCTGTTTCAGTAGGAGTTGCCAAAAAACTGTGCTATGTGCAGAGAAGTAAGTAAGATTTCTCATCTATCTAATTTAGGGTAAACATTTTCAATGTTCACCCATATCACCGGAATTATAACACCCAGAACACCACCAACCTGGGGCTAATTTGGAATCTTTATAACAAAAACGTTAAGGAATCACAGCAAATAGAGCAAGTAGCTAAAAAAATTCACAAATAGGCACCAAGCAGTGAAAGGACATATTACTTTAGAGAATCAACAGACACTAAGATCAAGAACAGATGCAGAAACCCTGATTCTACCATGACATGTTTAGAGGACAGTCAAGTACTGGTACAAGAATCATGTATTCTTTTAACCTTTAATCATCACCTATGTATTAATTAGTTGTCTTTTTGTTACAGCTTGCAGCATGCCTTGTGGTATGTGACAGAAGATCCCGGAGCTATCTGGAGCTATACAACTGCAAAAGACCTGCATGGACTTTGCAAGAAAACCATGAGACAAGACTGGAGCTGGGTGACGCTCCACCTTCTTGCTCTGAGGCAGTATCTAGCCCTGAGCCAGCAAAGCTTGACGCTGTGAGTTTAGAATCAAACCACAGGGAACTGAGTTTCTATCCCATCATTGACAGGAAGCAGAAGACTTCTACGAGTAGAAGTATACTAAGCATGATATAATCAGTATTTGCTTGCCTTGCACCCAGACATAAGCACACTAAACCAGCAAACCCAGCAATAACATACAAGCATTTTGTAACACATCTAATTATACGAATAATATGGAAACACAAAGAGACAGAGAATTGGGCTATAGGTTCACAAAAGGGATACAAAAAAACCATCTGCAAGTAATCAGATCTGGAAAATAATAGCTAAGGATACAGAATAAGCAAGAAAGAAGCCTGGCAAAATCAGAAGACATTCTAGTTCTAAATAACAGTTAAACTATGTTGGTAGCAGATGAGATCCTCTGCTTGTTTTGATTGGGAAGGGGTGAGGAACATTAAAACAAGGATGAGCAAAGGAAAGGGGAGGAAAAGTCATCCACTTCAGTTCTATCCTTACTGAAGAGCTCTCAAGTCTGACCACCTCAACATCAGTGATTCAGGCCCTCAAGAACCACAGCAATCAACACAGCATACACCTATTCAGTTGCAAAAAGGGATATATTGTTCTTGGATGTATAGGAAGATTATATATCGAGGCTTGAATTGGACACCTGTGAAGAAAAAAGATCTTATTTTTTAATAATCTATTACCTGGTCAAATGAGGCCACCAAGTGGCAATGTAAATATTTAAAGTCACAAAGGAAAAGTGCAATACCTTTTTAATAACATAACAACTTTAGAATACGCAAAAAGAATAATCAAGAGAAATGAACACAGGTTAAACAACTGCTTTATGTCAAGACACATAAAATAATCTCATTTATGGTTCGCAAGCATAGCTTTCAAAAGCTTCCAATGTTTAAGTCACAATGCCTTCAAATACTGCTTTCACACTCATTTCAGGCAAGCGACCTTAAACTGACTTGCAACAAGTTTTAAAACTCATAGACTGAAATTTACATCCTTCCTGTCCTAAATCACAAACGTGCTTCATATTTCAATGTCTACTTTTTGTTGGCCAATTCTACTATGATGATGTCATTTTGTAGAATTTAGGTCTGGTTCTTATTCTCCTTCTGTTCATGACTGTCTCCCAAGTATGCTCTCAAAAGGCATATGGTACTCTGCTTTCCTCAATTCATTTCACTCCTTCTACAGAATTAAGTATCAGCAGGATGCCAAAAAAGAAGGTGGGTAGAATTTCATCGTCTAAAACGTCCTCCAATCTTTCTTTTAAAGGATCCTATACAAATTTTTTCTAAGACATAAGGGTAAGCAATAATGCCAAAGTGCAAGATATACAAATAATCTGACAAATTTACTGATTCTGAGAATTCACATAGGAAAGAGCGATTTGCAAAAGTGCAACTAGAACTCCAAATGTTACCTGGCAGGTTTCAGTACAAAGATGTTGGTAAAGCAAATATACACAGATATGCAGAGGATGCTGCCAAAAAAAAAAAGAAAAAAGCACAACAAAACTTTTAAAACAGCAAGCATATACAGCTCCTACATACACACAAAGCTAAGCAACTGACTGAAATTCATGAGATGTGCTCCAAACTATTAGTAGACTCAAAACTACCCGAAAGTGCAAAAGTGAAATAGATCACATCTTATACCACTAAATGCACCATAACCAGTTTGTGTTTTGCTCCTAACTGAGGAGGTATTATGTGATATCTTGGTATCAAGTTCATTTTCTCCTACTGCAAATCACAATATAGTGTCAGCTTGTTGTGGGTTAACCCTGGCCAGCAGCTAAGCCCCACATAGCCACTCCCTAACTTATGGCCAGTGGAATGGGAGAGAGAATTGGAAGGGAAAAAGTAAGAAAAATTGTGTGTTGAGTTGAAGACAGTTTAATAAGTGAAGCAAAGCAGTGCATGCAAGCAAAGCAAAATAAGGAATACATTCACTACTTCGCATCACCAGGCAGATGTTTAGCCCTTTCCAGGAAAGCAGAGCTTCATCATTTGCAACAGTTACATGGGAAGACTAACATTGTAACCTCAAATGTCCCTGCTTCCTCCTTGTCTCCCTGAGCTTTTACCACTGAGCATGACGTCATACGGCGCGGAATATCCCTGGTCAGCTGAGGTCAGCTGTCCCGGCTATGTCCTCTCCCAACTTCTTGTGCACCCCCAGCCTGCTCGCTGTGGGGGAAAGAGTAGAGAAAAAGAGAAAGCCTCGGCACTGTATAAAGGCTGTTCAGCAATAGTTAAAATATTGGTGTGTTAGCAGCACTGTTTTGGTAGAGAAATCCAAAACACAGCAACATACTGGCTGCTATGAAGAAAATTAACTCCATCCCTGCCAGACTCAGTACACAACTTGTATAGTAAGTTGGTTCAAGTGGAACTAAACCTTGAAAATACTTAAATTGTTCAGAAGCAAAGTTTTAAAGTTGCAAACTGTGCTGAGACACAAACTCACTGAGCACGGAATAAAAAGTCTGACTTCTAGATTTTATTTTCCAATGTGTTTATGCCTTCAGAAAATAATTCAAGTGAATGAATTCTGTCAAATTTGAAAGGGAAGCATATCAGAGCTTTTTAAATTAAGAATATCCTTAATGGAGTTTTTGCTGATTCAGTTACACAAACAATCTGTTTAAAGGCATCTTCTTATTGACTGAAAGCCAGTAAATCTAGAGAAGCACTTCTGAGTCTTTTTTTCTTTGAGATGTAGTTATTTTCATAAGGCATTGCTATCCATAAAAACAAACTGATTTTAACCAATTAATACTCCTCATTGCTGCTATACCAGTCATAGCTGCCGTATTTGTTCATAGTGACACTTCAAATTCCTACTTCAGTAATACTGTTTCCAAATATTGTAAGTAACGCATTCCAGCTTCACATGGTTGAAATCAAACAAGAGTTAGGTCCCAGCAGGTTTGTTTTGGTTTTGGGGTTGGTTTTTTTTGGTTGGTTGGTTTTTTTAATACTTTTTTTTAGAATCGCTCATTATTCATGCCTATGCTTTATGGAGACTGACTTCTAAGTGAAGCCGTGTCCTCTGACACACACAGCTATTGGTAGCTTATTAATATTATAAAGCTAACAACATCGGTAGAGGGAACCGGCTGAAGCCCGTGCATCACACAGACATGGTGTTGTCATTAATACAGTGCATCCGTATTATGCATTCTGCATTCAGAAACTTTAGAGCTGAAAGTAATTTTCTTATGAAATTAATTCTAGGAATAATTCTATGATACAACTGTCAGATGCAAATCAAAACAGTTTAGGCTGGAAGTGAGCAACAGAAGTAATTTTTCTAGCTACTCAAAGTAGGGCCAACTTTGTAGATCAGGGCATTCTGATTCTTCATCCAGTTAAGCTTTTAGTATCTCTGGGACAAGCATTCTATGGCTGCTCTGAGCAACCCGTTCCAGTGTTTGAACATCTTCGCTTTCAAGAATTTTTCCTAATGTCTATCCCTTGTCGCAGCTTATGACTATATCCCCTCATCTATTTGCTAAGCACTCCTCAGAAGAGCCTGACTGTTCCCTCTGTCCTCCCATTAGGTAGCTGAAGAGAGTCAGATTTTCCCTTAGCCTATTTTTTTACAGAGAAGCATTAAAAATGCAAGAGTTACCACAGGAAATTTCCTGATAAATTTATTGAGCTTTCTTAAGTCTAAGGCAGCTGATGATATTCAATTTATTATTGTTTTTTATTCTTCTGAAGTCTTCTGGAACCTTTTTACAGTTCCTGCTTTGATAAGACAGTAGTAGAAGATAAATTATATTTGAAAGAAAGCAATGATCTTTGAAAAAATTAATTTAGTTGAGAACTAAAACCTATCAATACTGAACCTAAAGCTTGGTCAAACAGATAAGCCTGATTTCATCTTAAAATCTCTTCCAAGTATAAAAATAAAAAGTTGTAGTTTCTGGAAACAAGGCAGAGAACAGAGAAGATACTTCTGCTTTTGATATATGTAGAAAAGTTCTCCTGTTGTCTGAGGTTCTTTTGTTTGTTTTTGCCTGTTTGTTTTTTGTAAAGTACTGGTAATTATCCAGTATGTTTATCATAAGTTCAAGAACAACAGACCTGACAGCTGAAATCGCTCATCTGCAGAGACTGAATCTACTTCAGCCTCAGCTTGAACTTAATCAAAAGATTACTCAAGCTGCATGAATCTTAATAAAAGCTACAGAGATGATGGGCCTCATCAAAGACTTTGACAAGCAGAAAGAAACCTGAAGGCAGCCTTTTCCTTTCTGAGAGTCAACAGGTAACACATTTAACACTTTCCTTTGATGTCTGAAATAATAAGTAAAGAATAATAGCTTGTTTCAATTTCATTCTAGTAAAGCCAATTCATCCCCAAAAACTTGTTACTCTTGCTTTCAGTGTAGAAGGAGAAAGCGTATCCTCCTTCAGGTTTACCTGTGCCCCCACTTCTTTTATGCTGTTTCTGGAGAGGGGAGGAAGAGGAGCAGGAACCAGAATGAAGAACTACCTTATAGTGAATTTGAATTATAATGTGTTTGGGAAAAAAAAATCCACCCAAGAAAGATGAAGCTTTACCTTAGAACAGTTCACTTATCCTTTCATATAAAGTTCAACAAAGATAAATACGAGTTCAAACTTAGTCAGCTACATGCCGAGTGGGGAGAGAATACAGCATATCAAGTAATATATAATGATCTTGGAAGTTTTAGTAAGTGGTAACAACACTTGAAATGATTTATGAAAGATATTCTGATTGGAAAAAAAGACATCTGTATTTTACTACACATGAAAACATGGTCATCTGTATGAAATCTACTTTTTAAAGTTCCTACATCAACACAACTTCTCTTCAGGTACTGTAATTGGCAGTCAATAATTGGACACAATTCCCTGTTTGATAGCATCTCTAAGAAAGAGATGTTCAGATCTACAAATGATATTCACTGAGGAAACCATAGTCTGGTGGGGATCTGCATGTCAATAAGTAGAAATTTTTTGTATTTGAATGGATAGCTTAGACTTTGACACATTTAGGAATATCATATGCATAATTCAGTAGAATAAAGAGTTGTGCCACAACTTATGTCACCATTCATCCTTGTTGTATGCAAATAAAGATGTTTTCTTAAGCAGAAAGGGAACTTCCTCCCAGAAAGGAAGGAAAACATTGGTCCGTACAGCTTCACATCTCCCCCACTATCCAGCCAAATCCACGCCTCCTCACCCCACAAAACACAATTAATCTGCTGCTAGTTTTTCTTCAGAAGTGTCAAATCATCCCTTCTTCCGGTGACTTGAACTTCATTTCATTCCATGTTTCTTGTAAAACTTGACACCAAGGCAAAGCCCTATACCCAGAGGCGTTCTAGGCACGCTCAGAAATTGTTTAGACCAAGGATAAGGGCCTGTACTTCGGTCGCAGTGTGGATTACCCTTTCATTCACATATGCCCACACGTATGGCCTCTAGAGGTTACACAGGCCATAAAACGGTGCCCAAGGTTCAGAGCGGTTTTAACTCTAAGCCTAACGCCACCGCAGCCTACAAGCAGCGAAGCTCTCACGTCCTAGGCAGCACCTCGCTAGCGATCTAAAGAATGTTTAAAGAATAAAAGCAGCCCCCAATCTGACGGACGCTTGGAGGGCTACAGGACTCGCGCGGGGGTCCTGAGCCCCGCAGACACGGACCGAGCGAGGGGACAGGAGCGCGAATGAGGGGAAAGGGACGTTTGGCAGAACGGGGGCGCAGGAAGCCTCCCACAGACGCCCTCCTCCGCACCGGGCGGAGCGCTCTCCCTTCCTCAGCCGGGAAGGCGACCCGGCCGGCCGCCCTCCCGTCGCCTCAGGTGCCGGTGCCACCCCACCCGCCCTCCGAGCGCTTCCGTTGGCGGCGCGCGCCCCTTTGAAGCACCGGCCGCCGGCGGCGCGGCGCCGCGCCCTTCCCGCGCGCTGATTNAGGGCAGCCTCCATCCTGACTCAGCTCCTTCGGGAGCGTCGGCGTGAGGGGCGATCAGGCGGCGGCCGAGGGGCCGGGCGCACCTGGCAGCGCCGCCGGGAGCCCCGGTGCAGCGGGGCTTGCGGGGGGGGGCGGTTTGTTCTCGGCGCCTTGACCGCCTTCCCGGGCGAAAGGCGTGCGCCGGGGCACGGCAGGGCAGAGCAAACCCTCAGCGGTGTCGGACTGAGGCTTTCATCGGCGTGGAAGCAGAATTGGTGGAGCCTCGGCTTCTCTTAAATTGACGCGGTGCGGCCGCTTTGCAAATTTCGACTCCGTGTATTTTGGACGTGAAGCGAAACTTCAGCTGTTCTTCCAGGCTGCTGTAGGAGCAGCTCCCCCTGGGTTCTTGCTAACGCACCGGTGCCGCAAGAGCGGTCCCGGGGAGGCTGCGTTCGGGGGATATTTTTATCTCCAAAATCTAGATCAGGAGATCCGCAGTATAGGCTGGTGGATCTAGTGTCTTCATTTTTTTCTTTTTTTTTTTTTTCTTTTGCATCTTACTGCTGAGCTTATAGAAGCTTTAATAACACTTCTGTGGCTTTCCGTGCAAGCGTTTCCGCTGCTGTCATTGTTGAATTCATGCAGCATTTCCAAGTGTGCAGTCCTGAGCCATTACATCATGGCAAACTTTTAAATACACGAACAGCCTGGTAGGAATGACTCTGTTAGTTCATCTGTCTCAATGGCGAAATTTTTAACTTATCAAACTAATTTGAATACCAACTGGAGAAGGTCTTCAGCAGACTCGTGTGAGCTATAATATACTTTTAATACTCACAAATTTTAAGACTCTACCAGGACAACTGTTAGGTAATTCTGTACCCTCACCACTTACTGCTGCAGCACTATTTTTAAAAACAGTTTAGGACCCTATGTTCTNTAAAAAAATTTTGGGCCCTTTTTTTTTTCCTTTTTTTTTTTTTTTTTTTTTGCTTTTAGTGTTCATTGTTAACGGGTTTTACAAAGTGTAACTGTCATCCGGCTACCAAAAGGGATTTGCTTCAATATTCCTTCAAGTCCTACTATCTGGGTTTCAGAGTAGCATTGATACTGCTCTGTCTTTTCCCAGGCTTTTATGCTTACCTCGACTATTACCTGTGAAAAAGATATGCAACAAAAACATAAAAAAAAAGATTTTTATCAAACTCGCTGAAGCAGACCAAATAGAAAAAACAAGTTCTCGGTTTCACCATTGATACACACACAGAGATATTGCCAGTCTGCAGGCTTGGGAAAACACCAGTTTTATCAAGTAATAAGATAATTGTACAGGATATAAACCATTCTTTTTAAAGGAGTATATTGTGTACAACAGAGCTTGCTATTTTTTTCTGCCTCCTCATTTCAGAGGAACTCTTCTGTACTTTGTGCTGTTAGATTTAATTTTCAGTTTGTTTATTTCATGTCCTTGTCCCGCAGTTGAAATTAGGTTGTGACACATTTAAAGATGCTTAGAAATCAGAGGGAATTCAAACACACATGAAGCAAAGAACTACTACAGAAACTACCTGAAACTGGCGTATTTTAATTATTTTCAGTAAAACAATTCCATTTTGCTATATCTTCAGAAAACCTGAAGTTGCTAGTTTGTGAATATGCCTTAAATTTTGGAAAGGATGGTGAGGAAAAAGGATTTGCATTATTATGATGTGTATACATTTTTTTTTATACTCTTATTCTTCTGCCAGTGTAAATGTTGAAAATATTTCTGTACTTTACTGTAGTTACTACACATTTTCTAGTATTGAAAAGTGTTATTTGTTAGGAAGAGCCAAATTAGTATCAAAACCAGTAAGATAATAGTCCTTTCCAGTCAAGATCCTATGAGAACGTGAAATATTTCTGGTAAAAATAGCTCCAATGGATTGATTCAACTAAATTTGGTTGATATGGCTTGCTAGCCAGTGAAGGTGAGAGATCGCAAGGAAGATATTCTTCTGAATTACCATGTGTTGACAGCCTCTGATAATTTAATGAACTATTTTTGGCAAAGCCTCAATTTAGCAGATTTTTACTTGGTAGTTAAACCAGGCTTTTGGTTTTTAGTCTTAGTCTTTTTAGTCTTTTTACAGTGATGATATCTAACTCTGTGTGGATGTGGAGAGTTTCTTATTCTCAGAATAAGAACTGTTTGTTTCCACTAAAATGTTGAGTGGCGATGTAGCCATGGGAAGTAACATAGTTACTTAAGTTCCATAAACCAATTGCCTGTGAAAATAGATGGTTATGTTTGTGTAGCTGCACAATGGTGATTTAAATTGCAATAATTTTAGCTTTTTTTTTTTGAGTACAGAATACATGTTCTAAGCTCTGTCTCTCTCCATACCATTTTTCCCTAAAGTTTGATGCCTTCTGTTTTCCAATAAGTAGTGCTGGGCTTTTGAGGTTGTTCTTTGTTTTGTTTTAATCTAGTCTTCCCTAAGATTCATAGATCACATATCTGTTCAGAAACAGAACCATTAAAAAAAAAAAATAGAGACAGGCCCTGGAAGTGAGTGTCATAGCTGAAACACAGAATGTTAACACAGAATTGAACAACTGTCAGGAAATGTATTTTTAAAATAGTGATTGTGCTAATATGCATAAGAGCTGTTGCAGTGACCCTTAGCTGAACTGTGGTTTCATGTGCAAGCCATGTTCTCCAGCATAAGGGGTATTAGTTTATAATCTCAGGGATTATTCGACATTAACAGTTTGTGTTCTTTAAAATGGCATTTTAATGACATTTCCCAAATTGCAAGCTAAATAAATTTGGCAGAATCCTTCCATTCATTTGAAAACTGAGAGGAGTGGAATCTGACAGTGAAAAGTGACACGTTCATATACCAGTCAAATTTTCTGCCTATTTGCTTTTTTATTAGAAGCTTGTTGCTGGTTTGGAAATAAGCCTATAGGCCTGGGACATCACAGAAAGTTTGGCTTTGGTTTTGGTTTGGAGTTATTCAAGAAATTTGGGAGATGTTCTTGTGCATCTTGCAAAACAGTGGAAGAACCTACCCCCAAAAGATTGCTATAAATCTGTCTTATTCAAGAATGTTTCCCTCTTACATAATTCAGAAGGTTGGAGAATGCTACTGTTTCTACATCTTTTTTTGGATCAAGCAAGACTAGATTCGTGACAGAGAAGAATATGTAAGAATCTGAAAACATCAGAGTTCACAAAGGTTGTTTAGAAACACCGGTAGTGGAATCTCTCCAATGACAGTTACTGTATGAAAAAAAAAAAAAAAAGGAAAAAAAAAAAAAACAAACCCATGACACAACCCCCCCAATGGGAGATGATTGGATAAAAGACTTTTTTTTTTTTTTTTTTTAAAGAGTCTTGAAGCAACAGGTATTGGAGCTGTATTACTCTTCTGCTCCTGCAGTCCACCAAAAAGTTCATCTTAGAAAACTTGAAGTTTGATTTTAAGCCACTTCACTGCTTCATGCCCTTTTGTTACAATTTCTCTGTTAACCTCTGAAGCATAGGTAGACGCTTGCTCTAGAGTGTAGTGCTGCTGTAGTAGCCCACCGGAGAGAAGATGAAGTTGGGAGCAACAAAGGGAAACAAGAAAGCTACTCTAACTTCACCTACTTGGATATTTTTTCTTCATAGTTCTTGTGTACTTTAGACCTGACCTTTTCTTTCTCGACTTTCAGTCCCCAAGTGGTTCCACATAACTATGCAAGAGCATGGGCTTTCTTTGCTGGGGGGCTTGTACACTGGAATCGACATATAAGGCGTCTTTCACAACTGAGTAAAAATGCTTACCGAATGCTTACAGTGTAAGCTTTTTTCAAAGGCATCACTCCTACATACCTTAAATCCTTTTTCCAGTGTGTGTGGTAAGCATGGTGAAGGGTAGATATCATGTAAAATGTGTTTGTGACTTTTAACTTACATTAGAGGTATGTTTGACTCTCCATAGTATTTGAGGAAAAAAAAGAAAAAAAAAATCACGGGAGTATTTGCCTAAGAATTTTTTAAAATATCCTAAAACATATCTCCTGTCAATCAAATTTTGCCTGGTAGCACTGTTATCTTCCTGGTCTATGGATATAAGTTGTGCATGCTCGCATTCCCTGTCAGTTCTCCTAAAAGCCAATTTCAGCCAAACTTGATATAGCTATAAAGGTTGTTTAGGTTTTTGGTGAAGGTGTAGAGAGGTGGAAATTAGTATTTCTATGGAGAGCATGGTGGCAGTAATACGAGCACTTAAAAAGACCACCATTAATGATGATGAGCTGTTAGGCTGTCTTTTCTAATCAGACTCTACATATTTAAAAACTGTTGTATCCTCAAAAACTAGATATAATTTTTTTTCTTCAATTGAATTGCAGAACACTTTAAAATTAAAAAAAGAAATTACTTGGCTGTGATTTGTAGAAGTACATGTGAATTGCTCTTAAGTGTTTTTTCTTGAATATATTTCCATTTCTGAATATGTATCCCATACAATATTAACCAGTGAACTTTTAAGTAGGACGCAGAATAGAGGAAAAACAGGCATAGCTACATATCATACGCTACTTTGTTGTGCAGTTTATGGATGATCGTGCCATGATCACGTCTTTGAGTTTCAAGATGATATTCCTATATATAGTCCAGCACATTACGCTGCTAACTCACTGTTTCTCTTGTCGATGTACCCATGAACACCTTCTCCTTTTCAGATCTGCACAATGTGGGAGGAGTCGGCTTGTTACAGTTAATACCGACTTGGTCATAACATCGCTATATGCAATGTTTCTTGGGTTTGTGTTTTTGTTTTTTTTTTTTCAAAATTAAGATGATTATTTAATAGATAATTTCACAGGTCTCATACTGCTTTGAGAAAACAATCATTACTGCTGTTGGAGCAGTCAATAGTGATGGTACTGACTAGGTAGAAATTTACTCGTGGGCATGCATGTCTCTCACTTACTCAAAATTGGTTAAAAATGCGGAGGAGTTCAAAACGGAATCATAACTTGGCACTGCAGAAGCAGCTTCCTCCCCCACCCTTCTTGCTCCTAATTCCTGTCTTGCCAAAACCACTACAACAATAGAAGCCTGCAGGAAAGATAGGATGGAGGGTCTTTATTCAGAAGTTTACTTAGTATAACATAATTGAGTTGAAACTATTGAAATATATGTGTCAGTTCAGTTTGAGCATAATTAGTTTCATGTAGTAAATGAGCATCAGAAGGCTGTGCTGACTCCACCAAGGATGCAGTTAAGTTACTTCTACAGTACAGAGCATTTGAAAATAGTACTGCTGGTTTAAAGAGTCTCATTCCTGCCCATGACTATGCAGCTGTGCCATAGAACTGTTTGTGTTGAGATGCTGTGAAGCATATTTATTATGAATGTATCCATATTTCAGAGTCATTCCACCCCTCCTTCTCTCAAGTACTAAAAATCTAGATCAGTTCACAGTGAGACCCATAAAAAGTAGAACTGGCACACCTGAGGGAGCAGTGTGCTCAGGTAGAGGGTCTGGGGTGAGCAGGCAGAGTGAGAACTTCCTAAGCTGGTACAGTTGAAGGTTGGCTGTTGTGAAAACTATTGCCTTCAGGCTCTGGTATGGGTCCATTAATACAAATAAGGATTGTTGCGAAAAACGCAATAAATGCCTCAAAATAAATGTTACTTTCAAAGTTGAGGACATATGAAACTTGCCTTGAAACTGAAAATTGAAGAACAAGGAGCAGAAAGGAAAATCAAAATGGATTATGATTAAAATGGAGAAGGCAAGAGAAAAATCAATTGTAGTTGTGTTTCCTGAGGTTTAAACTATCTTCTTCTGAATAAGAACGAAATAGTGTAAGTGCAGGTGTAACTAAACACAGCTAACATTGGCTAATTGACTATTTACATGTTCGCTGTCTTTTTTACAATGGCTTGATGTAGCCTTTTCAATTTCAAATGTTAGATCATTTAAATTGATAGCTTTCTTGGCATAACAATGAAGTAATATGATGCTGAATAGGGATTGCCCCCGTTCACAGGAAGATCAGCCTGTCCAAGTTAATGCACAAAGTTAACAGTGCATAAAAATTCATTATTTTATAATATGTTTGGATTATTCTTGCATTAGGATGAAATTACAGTGTTCTTATAATAGGATAAAGTTTATACTTCTGATTCTTGGACATGGATTTTGGGAATAAAAGGAGCTTTGGGTGAAATGTCAAGGAAAAATCGTGATGTTTAGGATTACAAAGAGAAATTGATGTCGGATGCTTTTGAATGCTTGTTTTTCTACAGCTTTATTAAAATAGTTTAGAGAAGAGGAAAATAATTAGAAAATAATTAGGTCTTCTACATAGAAAGTGTGGGGATTTTTGTTTTCTTTTTGTTGTTAAGGCTTTATGCCTAAGACCAACAGTGATGATTGTATTTCCAAGCTATATCTCGATGTGGTATGTGTTTGTGTTGCTGTGACTTAACTTGAAATCATCAAGGTGGTTTTCTGGTTCTTTGCTTGTTTGGTTTATACAAACTAGTGTCCTGCTATAGAGGACCAGTAGCTGTCCATGTAATTTATGATTGCTCTGTACTTTTACTCTAGGTTTTCAGTCAAGACTCTGATCGACCGTTCCTGTTTTGAGACTATAGATGATACTTCCCCTGAATTTAATAATTTTGCAGCCATTCTGGAACAGATTCTAAGTCACCGACTGAAAGGTATGTTAATAAACTTCCTTACTGGTGATGTTTTTGTCATGAGAATTTGTTTGTATGAAACCAGTGTACATATGTGGAAACTCCTTGATGCTGAATGAAAATGTTGGCTTTCTTTATGTGTCTGTCCCTTTGCTGTTGCCTTCTTGATTGTTTGCATTACTGTGGAATAGTCAAGGAAACGTTTTTTCTGAAACATATTTCCAGTGTTCTTGTTGGAAGCCTTCTTGGCTGGTAATTAAGCAAGTGGATGTTGCCATGGTGCTGAGCTCTGCCTGCTTTTATACTTTATAATAAGGCTATGTCCTAAGAGTCTGAGTCTGAAAGACAATTGTAGTGTTTTTTGCTTTAACAGAAGCTATGGAGAGCCTATCTGTGGTGCTGCTCTGTTTTCTTTCTCCCTTCCCTGCTTTTGTTGCCTACTTTTCCAGATACTGTGTTTAGGTCCTTTCGTTCCTGTCCCCCTCAATCCCCTAGTGAAGCTGTTTTTTGCTCCTGGAATGTAATGGATCTGGATTGAATTGCTTTTGAGAAAGATCAGTTGTTGATTCTCCTCTTGTATCGGAGTCAGATGTTGTTCTAATTCAAGAAAATGTCTGTTTGTGTTTTCTGATTGTTCGAGAGGAAGCTGCTTTGCTAAAAGAACAGAGTGTGCCTTAGCAGTAAGAGTCGCTAGAAAAGGACTTTGGAAGCTTCTCCTCATTTCTCAGTTCTGTCTGTGGTTTCTGAAATTATTTGAGGATTATGAAGGACATCATAATCATCTGAATAGAGACGTGTAATATGACAATCTACTCCTTTTCATACTTTTTCTTTTTAATATTCATAACTAAGCTTTGTGAACAATATTGTGTGTAGGCTGACATTTGAGTAGCACAATTACTACCTGCTGTCATTCTGTCAGAGAAGGAAAAAAAAAAGTCACACAGTGGGGTAGGAACATAGCGTTTGTCACATTGTGACAAAGATTATTGGAGTGATTATGGGTACTTAGCAACTTGACACTGCAGGGAAATTGCTCTGTTTCTTCTTCTCCCCCAGCTTCAGTGACGTTTTAGCAAAAATTATTATGACTCCCCCCCAACATTCTTTTGCTTCACAGTCTATGAGAAGAAGCCTTGACAGGCTGGCACATGGGTTACAGGCAAATGGAATTTGCAAGTAAAAAATTATTTCAAATAAAAAATAGAGAAAATCAAAAAGTTACATAGTTGTTTCAGTCTTCCCCTTGTAATTACCTGTATGATTTTCTAAGTTTGCAGAGTTAAATAAAAATATGAAAAAAAGCAGCAACTTGTGCATTGTATTGCAAATGGGGGAATATTTTGGTAATAAGCTAGATCACTGCAATTACTTATTTTATTCTTTAAAAATTCAAAAGGGAAATTGAGATAATAAATGTATCATGACAATTCAAATTTTAAGAGGGTAGGTAATATACAAAGCAGATCTTGAAATAAATTGCATTTTATTGATGGAAATGACTAACACATTCTGAATGCATACTTCATGTCAGTAGGAGCATGCTAAAAGCAGATTGATGATTGCAGTGGGTTATATAAAATGTTTTTAAAGCAGGCAGAACATACATGATCTGTTTGTTTATTGTAAGATAAATGGAATCATTGCATCCAAGTTGTCAGAATAGTCCCATGGCAGTATAGTTAAATGTATGATCCAGATTTGAGAGTTTGTGTTATCTAGACCTTTACTTTCTTAAGGCCATAGCAAATAACAATTCCTATTCTTTAACTTCCTTTGGAAGTACTGGGTGAGGAAGGAAGAATTAAAAAAAACCAAAACAAACAACAAAAAAAAAAAACCCCAAAACCAAACCCACATTAATTTGCATTGTAAAGGACTAAGTTTACTTTTATTAGAATGCTTTTACTGGCAACTGTCTTTTCTGACACTAGATACAATATGTTTTTAAGGAGCAAAGCACAGTCTTGACTGTTGCTGCTTATTGGTTTTGTGTTCAGATAGGATCCAGACAAAACAAAATGGGAGGAAGAAGGATAGCCATTTTAAGAGGGAAAAAATGTTCACCTACAGAGATTAGAATGTTATGCTTTTCCTGAAACCATTCCAATTAAGGATTCTGAAATAATAGTTCTCCAATCCTCATCCTCCTGGCTGTTCTGCTAAAAATGCCAGTTACAGCAATATGAGCACCATTTTTAAATTGATTTTTGATAGGTAGCTGATCTGATGTTGCCAGCTCCAAATAGCAAAAGGGTCATGAAACAACACTCATAGTGGTTTGGGTGGTTTTGTTGGTTTGTTTTTTCTTTTCAGAATCATTGAAAAATTTAGTTTGGAAAGTACCTTAGAAAGTCATCCAGTCCAACCTTTTCCTCAAAGCAGGGCTGTCTCTGATTGCCTACGGCATTTTCCAGTTGAGCATTGAAAATCTCCATGACGTTTCTTACACTCAGTGCAGTTTGCTACAGAATTTTTTTTTTTCCTCTCCACTCTCACTTTGTGTTTACCTTTCCTTGATATTGGCTGTGGTCCTCAATGGATCCTGTGGTGAGCCAGACCAGGAAGTCAAACAGGCAGAAAACTAATGACTTTCCCTGCAGATGCCCTTCTTTAACCCAGCTGCTCATTTTCTTAAGGGTGGTTTAGATGTGGGTTGTTGCTTAGTAATAAAATGAGATGGCATAAATATATCAGTTCACACAACAAACGCTGCTTGAATGCAGGTATCTGTTCAATGTGACACAGAAGTCTTAGCACATAATGGCACCGAAATAGTTCCAAAAAAGGGAACATAATACACCATGGGCAAAAGGCCACACCTGTGCTACCTTACAGTTATGTGTGCACCAATGCCAATAAGCAGCAGTTAGGAATAGGCCACTGTTCTTAGAAAAAGCAGTCTGGCTCACAGCCTATTTTTGAATTGCACTAAGGAAGAGAGACAGTTTGAGTAAGCCGTATTAACTGTCTTTTCCGGGATTGCAGGACGTTGATTGCCTTCTGCTCTAGAAAGTGAAGAGATGCTTATCCCTGTACTGTGAAATACTGTATGTGTAGTATACCTGGTACTCCCTAGAAGTACTGGATTTATTGTGAATGCAGAGTAGACCAAATATCGTAATGAGGAGGATACAAAGCATGTGTTCTTCCTGTCATTAAACTAAGCTGTGTGGCATGCCTGCTGGCAAGATATGATACTACTGGACAAGACAGTTGAAGATCTTGAAAAGGTAGGAGAGAAGGAGTAACAGAAAAAAGATGAGTGACTGATTAGTCTTTTATTCATTCTCAGGAGTCAGAATTTGCATGGTTTCATAATACAGCAGAGAGTAAGTGGTATTCTGAGTGGATGCAGAGACAATGTATTTGAAGGTCTCTGTACCAAGTAAGACCTATAGTCCTAAAAGGGATTTTACAAATTTATATACAAATGTACATGTGTTTGATAATCTTTGAAGCAAGCTGGCTAATTTCAGGAGCCATTTTCTTTCCTCAGAGAGAGGAACAAATTCCAAACAACTATTAACTGTTCTGTACTGTGGAGATCAAGGTGTACCTTGTAGTTGTCTTGGTGGTTTCTTGTTTTCACTGCTGGCCACAGATTTTTCAGGTATTTTTCCTGTAAGCACCCTGTTTATCAGATCAGCTAAGTAAAGTTGGTGCAGAAATGGTAGGGGCATCAAAAAGTGTTCAGCAACAGTACTTGTGATTTAATTACAGGCATATCCCAGCTGATTTAAAACCTGAAGTCAATTCAAAGTGATGTATATATTGTCTTTACTATATCACAATGTTGTATCGTTTTCTGCTTTTTTCTGTCACTTTAAATTAGTTTTAACTGAGTTAGTACTGAAGAACATTAATAACTATTTTAGATTTTTATGGCCATCATCTCAAACATATTTCTGAAAACTATTGTATTTGTTGATTTACTCTGTTTTCATTGTAATAACCTTTACAGCAAAATGTGTTTATATGCAAACTGCTAGCCAGTATGCATGCATAGAAATAGTTTTTCTGTATAAATGAAGTTCTGTCACTAACAGTGTATACAGTGCATCTTGCTTGTGCCTTCTGTAATTTTTGCATGTCATGGTTACTTTGAGCGTACTTGTCATCTATACACTTACTTGCATTTACCACCATAATGACACAAAACAGTATGTTGTAATGTGCTATTTTCACACTTCCACAACTTTGTGTGCCTTTTTTCCTGTACGTACTTTTAGAAGGTATTCTAAACACATCAAAAGCTTCTGCTAAAGTTGTCCATGGAAGCTGCTTGTATCTATCTGATCTATGTTATTACTAATTTTTAGTGACTGTGGAGTTCGTTTGCTTGCTTTTCTTTTTTCTTTTAGGAAACTTACTATGAGTAGTAAGCTTCTAGGGTAATCAATGCTGCTGGAGTGCAAAGAGAAATGTAATAATTCTCTTCCTTTCCTCATTCAATAAAGTATTCTATTTTCATGCATCATCAATAGTCTGGTAGTAGTAATGGTAAATAGCTGTACTAGTAATGTCACTGGTAAATGTTGTTCAGTTTTTGCACTTCCTCATAGTAAGGTGAATTATTAAATTAATTAATTTCTGAAGCAGTGAAAGACTTCTTAACTGCAGTGCACAAGTTATCCCATCCCATATGGTTTTTATTTTACTACTTTATTTTTAGGAGGGGGAAAAAAGCACTTACTCCTACCTGCTATTTCATGGAGTCCCTTTCTTCTTAAGCAATGAGTATTGATAAAATTTTTATTAGTCAGATTTCCCTGAATTCTAATAATTCACACAAAAAACAGTGGTTACAGAGCGAAAGGGTATGAATTATGTCTGCAGAAGACAATTTGTGCTTGTAGGTCTAGGTCACAGATGAGGAAGCAGGGTTCTTTGAGTGAATAAGATGCAGCTTGTAATGCTGCTCATCCTGAGAGAAACAAGTCTGCTGGATAAAATAGTTAAGGTAATGGATATATAATGGGGGTGAAAAAGTTAAGTTAAAGAAGTAAGCGCTGAAGGCAGTACTGTCACGAAAAAGACTAAAGTCTAAACATATAGCTGTGGAGGTCCTTTATTTGGTGCAATAATGCTATTAACAGAATAGTTTTTATTATTAGATTTAGTATTTGTACACACATAATGACCCTATTACTGGTTTTGGCTGAAAAGAAATAGTAGGGCTCTTGTGTAATTTGTGGTTTAGCTGATTATCCTTTCTCTTGTATGGAGAAAAATCTTAAATGACTTTATAACTGTCTTGGAGGACTGGATTTGTGAACTACTGTAAATTTTTAATTTTTAATGACCCATTCTGTAGACCCAAAATAAAAAAGTAGGCATCACAGATATTCCTCAAAGGAACAGCATGCCAGTTTATTACCAACAAATTGTATTAAAACTTAATTTTTGTGGGATAGAAAAATTTGCTGCAAACTAAATAACACAGGGAAGTCTGGAGAAAACCTGCCTGTACCTTAGAGCATTCTAGTTATTACTACTTTGCAACTGTAGAACTTTGTAGATATGAAATTGGACTGTGATTGAGTAGGAATGAAACTGTTTAACATGAAAAATTTCTCAGGCATGAAAAAAGATCTGCAACAACTAGTGTTGTGAATGTTTGTATCAAGTTGTCAGACTGGAGCAGAAATGGGTTCACACAAATAGGTGTGTAGCAGTATTCAAAAATGTGGTGAAACAAAAAAAATTTGCAATATGGTTTCTGTTTGCTTTGCAGTTCTGTAGACAATTATTGAATTAATTTGAACAATGTTTAACATTAAACATGCAGCTTCCATGCTTACCTAACAATTTTGTTTGGCTGACAAAAACAATAACATCATTGCTGTTGGAATAGCTGTCAGCTTCTGTGTTTTCTGATGACATATAAACTTAATGGCAAAGACCACAAACTGTCTTTTGGACCTCCCAGGAAACTTACTCTTTCCTTAAGAAGTACTTTGATAGAATATAAGTTGTATACTAAAACTAGCTTTCAAGTTTATTAGGTCTCTTTAAAAATTAGGTATGATTTTAGAATCATAGAACAGCCCAGGTTGGAAGGTACCTTGAAAGATCATCTGGTCCAACCATTTGTGAGAAAGGGAGCCTAATGAGATTTAGCACACCGTCCAATTGCATCTTGAAAACTTCCAGTGATGGGGACTCTACCACATCCCTGGGGAGGTTGTTCCAGTGAATGATTGTTCTTACTGTAAGAAAAAAAATCTTTCTTACGTTGAGATGAAACCTCTCTCTCAGTGCAACTTGCACCCATTGCCCTTTGTCTTCTCCATGTGGCCCCTTGCAAAGAGAGCGCCTCTGTCCTCTTTGTAACCACTCTTTAAGTACCAGAATACTATGATGAGTTCACATCTGAGCCTTCTCTTCCTTAGGGAGAAAAGACCTAATGCCTTCAGTCTTTCCTCATGGGACAGGTTCTCCAGCCCTTTGAACATCTGCATGGCCCTCCTTTGGACCCTCTCCCATCTGTCCATGTCCTCCTTGAATTGTGGGGACCAGAACTGGACACAGTACTCCAGGTGCAGCCTGACAAGTGCTGAGTAGTGGGAGCTGTTTCATTCTTCATTCTTGAGAGTTCTCATGGCTGTGTACATTGAGTGCCTTGGGAGCCAAATAGAATTTCATATGCTGAAAGCCTTTAAAATTGTAGGGAATGTACAGCTTAATATCTTAATCAGTAGTTCTTAAAATACATTCTTGCTATTCTTGGACAGTCTTTTCTACATTTTTCTCTGTAAGGAATGATTAAGGAAGTTTTTCTTCAGATGTTGTTAATTACTAGACCGTGGGCAAGACTTCAAGTTGTAGGGAGAAAATAGTGAAATACAGAAGTCCTTGGTTCACAAAAGGTTCAGAGCTGGCTGTGAGTTTCAAGTGAAGACAATCCGTACTGAAGCCTGAAACCCATCACACCCTCTCGCAGAGCTGGCTGAGAGATGAGACCCCACTGTTATGTCAGAGTACATTGTAACTATGGCCAGCTTGCTTTGTTGATCAGTGTAAGCCAAGTAAATGCCGTGTGCTGGTATGTGTTTCGGTTATAAAGGTATTTTTATTTTTAAATGACATGTGTTTTTCAGATGTCCATTGGTAAAGGGAATTGCTTTGAATTAGTGACTTCAGAAAACTACACAGTGAAACTGTCAGTTTTTCGCAGAATATATTCTGTCCATAAGATAGTTTGAAAAAGCCACAAAAGCTATTGCACGATATACTTGCCTTTATTACTTGGCACTGGAATTGGTGACACAAAGTAATTTTCACACTTAAATTGCATTTAATTTTGCAGGTATAATCCCCAGGGCAGTAATGTTTCTGATATGGTAAAGAATATGAAAAATATCTGTAGCTTTTCATGTTGTTAAAATGCCATTGAATTCTTGTTGCTGTCTGCTACTCTCAGCATTTCAACAAAAACTGTGAGTTCGTAAGAGCGCTTACCTCATGGAAATTCTTTCATTTTAGTCCTTAGAGTTGAGAAGATCTGAATCTACAGTAACTGAAGCACTTTGGGATTTTGTTTTTTCTTTGGCATATTGAATAGTATGTATTCATTCTTCCAGCTTTTTTTTTTTTTATATAAGTCTTTTATCAAGCTTTGAATTTAATAAATAAATCCATGTGGCGAAGTAAGCAGATGGGCCACAAAGTCAAGTTACATGTACCCTCTAGGGGAAAAACCCCCACCACCTGCATTTCTTATGATCGTAGGAGACAGATCCTTGACACTACTCTGGCTATGTTTGGAGCTAAGATACGTCACGCTAGATAAAAATATCTTTGTCATCATATTTTGGCATTTTATTTTTACTATGTATGATTTGCAGTATCAGTCTAAGATATTCTTTCTTGAAATCTGAGCTTTCTGACAGCGAAAGAACTAGAAATCTTTCTGATAAATTAGTAAAGCTTCAGAAGTACAACTCAAGACTTGAAATAAAATAGTTAGCTTAACAATAAGATCTTATTTTATATGGAGAAAAGGTTTTGCACATACATAATAATGGCAGTAACCAGACTGTTCATCTTATTTTTTACATACCTGTTTGCAGTTGTATGCTGTTCAGTTGGGAAAAATGGGGCTGAACTGTTGCATCTATGATTAAATTGGTTTTGTGTGGAGCGGTTGCAAGTAGTATGTAATTTTGCCTTTCATTTTCTAACTGCAATACATTCCAAGCTGGAAAAAAATATGAAGGATTTTGGTTAAAGCTTGAGAAGAGAAACTGATTTGCTCAATTCATTTTGGTCAACTTCGCAAGGAATGTTCTGTGTGTACTCAAAATAAATTGTGCTGCAAAACTTTTTTGTTCATACATGAATTTCTCCTTCAATGAAAGCACATTTTGAAAAATTCCAATCTGCTAAAATAAAGCTAACACTACCACAGCAAACAGTGGTCTTCTATGTATATAGATTTTTTTTTTTTTTTTAAAGAACAAAACTCTCTTTACTTAACTGTATTAGTGAATACAGTACTACCTAGAACAAATAACAGAAATACTTTTTGCATCATATTTTTCAGTCGCAGCAGTGTGTGCTCTATTCTGATTTATTAAGAGTCCTGTTAAGAACTCTTGAGTATTATTATAGCATGCTAACAAGGAAAAAAACAAGAAAATGCACATATATACACAAAAGCCCCAAAATTCTCTTTCAGCATCGGTTTCAAACCAGGTGAGCTACATAATGCAAGTTCTTTTGCACCTGTGAGCCAGTTTTCAGTAGGAATTTATGGACTTGCAAGTATAAAATCCTGTCAATGCAAGTAACCTATAGGGAAGTATTTTAATTGTGTTTATCTCAAATAAGCAGAGAGGGAGGCTTATAAATCTTTACGTATCTTGTATTTTGATTTAAGGTCAGATCACCTGGTTCGGCTATGAAAGTCCTCGTAGTTTCTGGGACTACATTCGAGTAGCTTGCCGAAAAGTCTCTCACAATTGCATCTGCAGTATTGAGAACATGGAGAATGTCGGTTCTTCTAGAGCTAAGGTAGGGAAGAGAAAGGTCAAATTGACTTTTTTTTTTATTACATTGTTCTGTGTAAGATATAGCTGACATTTCTGTACCCAGAGAAAAAACATGTTACTAAGCTCGCCCCACAAAATTCTTCATTGTTTGAAATAATTTTTATATGTACCTAGTAAATATTAACTTTAAAAATAACACTTTTAAATCTGAATGTGTTTCCTTTTAAATTTATGTTATTCAGTAGAATAAATCTCATTCTCTATTCAGTGAGCATGTTGTATTATAAAATGATTGCCTTTACATTTTTGAGCTTACATAATTTTTTGAAAATGCAGTATGTTGAGGGAAATCAGGTTCACACAGGCATGCCTAACAAATATTATTTTAAAATTGTAAAAATTTAATATTTTTTCCCCTAGCCTAAGTATAATTTCATTTTGTGTACAGTTTATGCACTAATAGAAAAGGTGTGATCAGGTCCTGAGTTTGTTGGTGTGATTGCGCAGGAAGCCTTTAAAAGATGTATTTGCTAATAAAGATCCATCATTTTTAAAGGATTCCTGATTGTAGGTATGATGGAAACATTAAGGAAGTAACAATTTAATGTGTTTATATGCATATGAACTGAATAAGAATAAGCTTTAAACTGACCTATCATTAAATCTTAATAGTGTGAGAAAATATAGACCAGCATCTTAAAAAAAAAACAAAAAACAAAAACAAAACAAAACAAAAAACAAAACCAAAAAACCCACAAAAAACTGTTGGATCAAGATTACAAGCTCTTTTTACAAGATGGGAATGCTTTTCAATAACTTGTATTTCTGTGTAAAGCAGCCTTGACTGATAACTGAGAACCTTCTGACTTGAAAGTATAAGTAGCATAAAAGGATGCACAAATAAATGTTCTTAATTCTTTTTGTTCCTAAATGAACCATAATCAGTTGTTTGAACAAGAATCCAAACTATGTTCCATGGCTATTTTAAAAATCATGTAGTTCCAGATTTTTGTTGTACTCTGGATTATTCACGGTTGGTGTTATTGGTGAGATGGAAATATTTAGCTTGTTATATACAAAAACTTGTAGATTTTTTTCCGTAACATGACTGTGGTTAATACCATTTAAATTACAGGTATTTACACAACCACAACTTTCTTCGATAAATGATGATGCTTAGATCAAGCAGCACCATGAATCTAGTAGGTCTTTGAGCAGCCATTCTAATGATCAATAGTATTGCAGAACAGTTTATTTGCTATGTCTGTTGTTGCTCCTTTTCTTCTTTTGTATAGACTCAGTTTTAAATTTTAGATAGTAAACATATCTGTAATTTGTGTGAAAGCTTTAAAACACTTGAAATTCTATGGCAAAAAGCTATTGACTGGTCTTCCTATCCAGAACATTACGTGCTTTTCCTAACACTCAATGTACTGGAGTAGTAGACTGATAATTTAAGTCATGGAGATTTTCTTCTTGCTTATGTTGAGATCTGGAAATTCAGATAATTTGGAGAACTTTTTTCCAAATACTTTCTGGAGAGACTCATGTTCTAAAATCTGATGATTTTATTGCTTATATTCAAGATTTATTTTAAAGGTATTTCTGAATGCCGAGATTTTAATATAGATGAATATTTAAATTCAGTAGATAATAAGATGCAAGCTATTTTCTTACAAATAAATTTAAATTTTCTTTTACTGTGTGGAAAACTCCATGACAAATATTAAACAAAGAAGCTAATTTGTGTAGCAGGTGTGGAGAGCAGTGTTGAATTTTTAAAGGTGTGTGTGGGCGTATTCTGGATGACTGTATCTGAAGAGATTCAAGACATGTCAACACAAATACCAACGGTATGCATTGGTTTTGCTGGTGGTCCACATGGGTGTCTGCTTCAGCCTGGAAACTGTTAGTAAGGGTTTGCCAGTGCTAGTTAGCCCTGCTTTCATGGGAGGCTTTAGTTAAATAGGGTTTAGTTGTTAGCTAAACAGCACCATGAGGATTTGACCATTTCATTCATGTTCTAAGTCACTGCGATATAAAAGCAGCTATCCAGATAAACATCCTTTTAATTTTAGTGCACTCTATGATAAAGTTTTTGCTGTGGTGTTGGTATTTATGAAAGCAATTTTTTTTTTTTTTTAAATTTAGTATCTGCCTGTAATCTACTACAGGTGGTTTTGGTAGAATGTCTGTAGTGATATTCAGCCAGATGTCAATAAGCACCAAATACATTAAGCAGGACATCTTACTACTTACATAACTATTTGTAAGTTTATATGAGTTACAAGAAATGTTCCTAGTGTTCTCAAAATGACAATCATAAGTATGGCAGACATTCAAAATGTCTCTTTCTTGTAAACAACAATCCTATGCACTAGAGCTATAAATATAGTGCAACATATATTCCTAAAGGTTATTTTTGAAGCTATTGCTGTTGTTAATAGAACTGTTTGAATGAAGTTTTGCTTTTGAACTACAAGTTTTAGGCCTTGTAGATTTAATTTCATTCCTGTATATTATGTACACCTTCAGTAATGATGTCCTTACTGAGGGTAAAAAATAATTTCTCCAAATTACATAATAAAAAGATGTCACTGAGTTATATATTTTTTAATTGATCCCACAAATATTTGAACTGATGCAGAGAATTAGTTCTTACTTAAATCACCTTGAGGGTAGGTTACTGCTGCTTTCAAGTGGAACTGATTGGATGCTTCCAATACCATTGTCTTTAAAATGAAAAGATTTCTGCACTGATCTGCTACCACTTATGCACGTAAGATTTTCAAAAGGCTGGAGTATGGAATTAC
>VZTL01077557.1:19704-36469 GCA_013400535.1 Scopus umbretta | reverse complement strand
CCTGGTTATGTCCCCTTCCCCATCTTCATCCTTTGAGTCACAGCAGCAAGTGCTGTTCCTGTGTTTGATCTTCCAATTGCTTAACACACATGGAATGCTATAGTAACAACTATTAACTTAAGCTTTCTTTAATTTTTACAATGGATCTTTACACATGACCTGACAGGCCGGTTGTGTATTAGAGCAGAAGACACTAGCAACTTGACAATCAGCAAATCTATCACTTCTTGAGTCTTCTTGGGATGACTCTGCACCTTTCGTTAGTATACTTAAGAGAATTGAGAGAGCAAGTCTGATTTTCCTGTGGTAAGCATTCTGCCATATATGCTAAGGTATATATTCTAATGGTTACACTCATGCTGAAATTAGTTGGGACTAATAGTACAGGGAAGTCCATTTTACCTATCAGAGTTTTACCACAAAGCCTTGTAATATTTTTATTTCAGTGTAGGAACTTGTGAAATAGTATAATGTTATATGGTTATTCTCATTCAGGAGTAAATCAGTCCTTCATTGCTATAATGCTGTTTACAAAAAAATAGAAGCGTGAACACACATTTTAATCAAACATTTCACGATGCATTGTTCAACCCAAGTGCTGTATTTGATGTTAGCAGACCAGAACTAATAGTCATTAGGATTACAGTATTCATGTGCACATGGATCCGATTATACTGAACTGTGGCTCAGGCGTGTCATAGTTTAAGTTGGATTAATTCTAATTTAAAAAACATAACTATGACAAATTTTTCAGTAAATCAAAATGGCTAATATAATCTTTAATATATAAATACACAATACATAATTTTGTGGGACAAAAAATAAACCAGAGTGAGGAGAATAGGAAAAAGAGAATGAATTGTGTCATTCCCTAGTGGAACTCTTCTGAGTTCTGGAAACTTTTCTCCTGTACAGCTACCTAATTGCATTACTCTGCAGCCAAGATGAAGTGTATGTATAGCAACTTATTGGAAGGATTATATTCTGTCAGCATTTTACACCTATATGACCAGAAATAGTGCGTCTTAACAGAATTTCTAGTATCTTCTGGATTAACATGGAAAAATAAAATTCTGACATACAAAAAGCACTCTTCTAATGTTGCAGTAACTAATTAATGCAGTTTCAGGGGGGGAAAAAAACCCCAGGCAACAAAACACAGAAGAGATGAAGACTCTTCAAACCTGATAGTCGCTTCTGAAAACTTGGAGAAATTGTTTTGTCAACTTTCAATGTGATAAGGTTGTGTTCTCTTCTGTTTGGTTTGGAAATGTACACCTGTGCTAGTTAGTTCAAGGGCAAAAAATATTTTCTTCCTTGAGAAAGCCTGTATCTGATTTTCAGAGTCTCTTGAAAATAGTTGAATGGCCAAAGTTAGAATCAGCTGAGCTCTTGAAAGTTAGTTTTATTGACTGAAATAAGAATTCTTTTATTTTAGCCAATAAAACTGTAGTGCAGCTTGTGTAATATTCTTTATTATCTGATCTTGACAATTAAACCTAAATAAAGCATAATTGGAATTTCCCTTTGACGCCTGGTCCACTGGTTGTCATGGTTTAATTAGCTTTGCCTTACATTATGATACCTTTATTTAAAAGAAAAATTGTTCAAATGCATATCTGTTGCTTGAACCTGTAGTCTTTTTTTGGCCTGCGTCTTGTGGCTCCCATCAGGAAACCCAGAATTTCCAAGTTCTTTTGACTTTACTAAAGTTTCACACTTGTGTGGATGAAGAAGGGGGTCAACCCAGACGTCTTTCTTGCTCTTCTTACTGCAGCAAAGAATATCTGGCTGTATTTGCTGTATGAAATGCTTCATTTAGCTATGCTGATACTCCTGATCTTGTGCAGCTGTCTTGACTAGTATCTTTTCCAGGGAAGTAGAATAATTCTTACTTATCTATTCTAGAGTTTTGGGAAGGGTAAGTGGTTCTTCCACCCAGCCCAAATACTTTCCTAGTTTTCACAGGCAATGCTAGCTCAATTATATGCATAATTTTAGACTCTCTGTAGATCTTACAAGGCATATTTCATTTCAAATAAATGAATACTGGGAAATGTCAAACTCACTTCAATTTTTCTGTGACCAAGCGCATCACAAGTCTGCAGTCCTTGTTAGGAAGATTTGTCAGATGCCTACGTTTGAGCAAAAATGAGAGAGATGAGGAGTCATAGCCTCATGTTGTTAAAAGCACAATCTTGAACTTACATTGGATTAACAGAAGAAATGGTGTCACCTGGAACTACCTGCGTACTGGGAGGATTATGGTTCTCCCCAACTGACATTCCAGTTTAACGGACTTGTGGCGTTTCCACGCTTTTTCATGAATGCAGCCAAATATCCCTCAGATAAACAAGACCTAAAAGCAGAGCAGAACTAGCACTGTCGCAGCAAGTTTAAATGTCATGATGAAGGCAGCTGTCAAAGACCAATTTTGACATTTTACACCATTTCAGTTGGATGTCAACAGTACCCATGTAGTCTTGGGTTAAGGTAGTAGTTGTCTTTGTGGGTCTGCTGCTGGCTCTGCTACAAACATACTTAAATGTTTCCTCATTGTAGAGATGCAAGGATTTTCTGAGGGTTGTTAAGAGAGGATGGAATGGGGCAAAGATTTTTGCAGAGCATCTTTTGCAAATACTCCAAAGCAAAAGTAGACTCCAGTATTTATACTGTGCTCTCTGTTTCATGAGGCTGTGTGATTGCAAGAGAGAGCAGGATAAGTAATTGCTTCTTGAATTGTCTGGCAGCTGACAGCTATACTCCTCTGTTCCTCAACTTCCTAATAAAAAAGAAATCTAACAGTTTCATAAAAACTAACAGTGTGATTCCAAGAGGCATGTTTCTCATACAAGGCTTATGTTTTGTTTGAATCTCAATAGGGCTGCATATATACTATCTGTTACTGGTAAGCCAATCCACATGCAGGGAAAGAAGAAAGAGGAGCATAAGACACGTTCTGAAGGTTTTTCCTCCAGTTGGGGTTTTGAGTTGAAATTAGTGCTTTTACCAGGTACACAAAAATCCATTCTATAGTCATGAGTGCTGCTGCATGTGTTCTTCAGTACTTTGTACAGAATAAACGTCAACAGAGGTTTTTACCATGGTTAGGGTGTTCATAGTGTTTCTTCTTCTGTGGATTTTCTGACTAATAAATTTTGAACCTCATGCTGCTGTCTTGCTCAGAGCAAGTTGTCATGGAGGAAGTAATTCCCTCTGCAGCCTCTAGCCACTTATTTTTTGAAATAGTGAGAAAGAAATATATTTTTGGTGTCCCGCTATCAAACAGGTTGTTGGTTCCAAAGTTGTTTTGTGGGGAGAGAAATAATGCAAGCGGTATGATCATTTCAATATTGTGTTCTTAGAGAATCAGGCTAATAAAGATGTGATCTTCACGATCAGTTTAAAGTATGATGAAGGGAAGAAAAAAGGTACTCTTTTCTCAGTACTGGTAATTCCTCTATTGCCTGCAAATTAATAGGAAAATAACCCCAGCCTGTATTCCTGTTGAAACAAACAGGCTTTGCAACAAAATTAAGTGAAATTCAATTTAATAACAGCTCTGGTATGAAATTGTAAACTGTCAAGAGGCCAGAAATAGGATTCAAATTTGCACCAAGTTGGCATTGTTGTTTTTTTTTTCCTCTTCATGATGCTTTGAAGGAATTTAAGACAAATTTCAGGATGGATAATCTAGCACAATAGTAAAATCAAAGGTAGACACAATTTCTTATGAATAAGGTTATTAATTTTTTATGTAGTTTGTAGAGTAACATGCCTGGTTAAAGCCCTTAGTGTTTCATGTGTGTCCAACACAGGCTTTTTAGTAAAGATACTTGACAGGTAAGAGTACGTGTATGAGAAATTTAGCGTTTGATGGAAAGAAAGATGAGTTAGTTTTGTCCTTGCCCTGTATGTGTAGTGTGGGACTCTTTGAAGAGTAGAGCTATGGATATTTTAGGAGAAACTGTATGGTCACACATTTGCATTAAATCACTATCTTCCCTCTGCTGAGCCTTCCCCTAGGAATGTTGAAGCACACCATCTGCCAGAAATGATCACTCTAAGTTTTCATGCTAATTAAAGCATTCAAACAAAGTTGACATTAATTTACACTAGCTGTTTCCCATTATACAGGATGTTTGTGAATATATGCTGGTTTAATTCCTGTTTGCTAGCTGTCTTTCCAGTTACCATTTCATCTGTTCACACATGCAAAGATGATTTTTTGTTCAAATTCCATTGTCAATACTGACATTTCAAAAATAGAGTCACTGATAAATAGTAGGGCTGCACTGTTGGAACTGGCTTGGAATCAAAATACTTTGTACGTTTCTCTAAATTATGGATAATGCCCTGGATGCTTTGTTGTATCGCTGTTCATGAGAGGTTTTGACCTACCAGCTGGTCAGAATTAGATTCCCTCCCCATCTTTAAAGCTTTACTTTTAACTGTCTATATATTTAGAACCATGGAGTTGTAACTACAACGCTATAATTTTAATCTTTTCTCTTTTTCTCCTGCCTTGATTATGTGTTTTCAAGCCCTGTAAATTCCTGGCTATGCTGAAAGTCTTGAATGCAATTGTAGCTACAACACTACTTCTCTTTTTATTGATGTGGCTACAAACTATTCCTTTTTGTAGGTAGGTAAGGCATAACAGCTGCTTTTTACTCTACCAAAATCTCAGACATGAATTGTTCATATCTAACTTTTTTTTTTTTTTAACATGGTTTAGGCAAAATTAGGAGAAAATGAAAAAATGATCTGGTGGGTGTGGGGGGAGGGCAGGTTGTGATTAGCTTGATTCTTTCACTGAGGAAATGGGCAAACCGGTAGCTCTAATGTCTTCCAATGCTCACTGAACCCTGTTGCAAAAGATTGAAATGTGGCAAACAAGCTGTAAACTAAAATGTATTTTGTAGATTAGCCCTAAGAATCTACATCCAGACAGGAAGAATAATACGCTTAGTTTCTGCAGTTCTGAAAGTATGGTAGGTGTGTATTTAGCTAGACTTCAGAGTCTTCGTTTGAGTGCTGGTCAGCAGACTTTTTTCCTCTTGTTTTTCTATGTCAGCTTTTTTCCCCATTATGTCAGATAAAGCGCTATCATCTAGCATTGGACTTTGTATTGCTGCAGCAGAGAGTCATTCTAGAGGAGATTAGTTTATCTGGTCACTTAGGATGTTCTGTACTCTTCAACATTTCTGATCTTCAAGGCTCTGCATGTTTAGCTGGGTGAGACTTGCACACTTGTCTCATGTAACTGTCCAGGAAAAAAATAAAAATATGTTCAATTTTAAATTTGACTAGTACCACTGACATTATACTGCTGAAGTTACCCTATTAAGGTTAAGCGGGCTCGCAGTCCTCTGCAGGACCTCGTCCTTGGAGGGCAGTACATTTGGAAGTTAGCAAGGTGTTGGTCTTGAGGTATAAAGCCATTAATGGCTGGATTCTGAGTTTCTGAAACTTTTCCTTTCCTCTCAGTGGTATTACCACAACAGATGAGACCTCCTGAAGTCCTTGACATGACAGTTGATTTACAAGGGAAAAGAGCTGGCAAGGCAGTACTGGGTGAGGAGCACACTATTCAGGGATTTGCTTCTTCCTTGCAGAATTTGCGGCCTGTTTTGCTTCTCCAGATGCTGCAAGTTCTGTTTTGCTTTGGGTTCTGAGAATGTGGTGGGTCAGGTATTTAGATGGCATTTATTTTATTCTAACTAGTGATTCTGAAAATGTTATTTGTTGGATAATTTTAGTTTGAATATGTGTTACTTTTTTCTAAGCGTGCGCTTAGACTGTATGGTTAAGTGCACTTTGAAAATTAAAATAAAATTTTATCAAGTTAAGATTTATTATATCAAGTAAAGTAAGTGTTTTGCATGTTTCCTGTGTGGCGAAATGTAAATTGTACTGTTTGTTGGGTTTATAGAATGCAGTGTAGTTCTTCAGGTATGAAAATACTTGCAAGATTAACAGGAAGAAGATCAATACTTTTTGTTCCCTTTAAATTTTAGGATAAGGTGGGGAGGAAATTTTTATAAAGCCACACAATTTTTAAAGTAAAAACAGTTATGATTTTGGTGTAATGCGTGAAACTTCCCCTTAGTATAGGCTGTTTGTGAGAGTGTGGTTGTGTTTTTTAACAGGAGTAAGACAAGTATGGTGAATTTAGGGCTACTGAGTATCTCACTGACTTCTTCCATGCACACATAAATGTTTTTTCAAAAGGAAGGATTCATTAAATGTTGCGAAAGCTTCATGTTTTTTGTCCCAGGTTTTCCCATTCTTTCTCTCGTTCTGTCCTGTTCATGTATGCAGCTACAAATCTGACCTCTGCTGTCTCAGAGGTGGAGCAGAGCTACCCTCTAAAGCTGGTAGATGTTTGTGGCAGAAGGAATGCTCTGTTGTATAAGCAGAGAATAGCTAATGTTCTCTGCTTGCATTTGGTATCAAATCTTCTTATCCTTTAACTTTTGGGGGTCATTTCTGTTTTGGCTTGTCTGCCTTTCCTTTCCAGCCTCTCTGTCCATTATTGGGATCAGATTCTTCTGTTGTGAAGTTCTACTCAACACTTCTCCCCTTTGTTCCCATTTGATGCTCACATCTGCTGTATTTGCTTGTTTGAGAGAGACCTGCAGAACCAAACCTTCGCTTCTTGCTTTTTACGGGGATTTTGGAAACCTGGCTACAGGCGACAATTATCAAAAACCTGCCCGTGTGGGATCTTGGGGGAGGGAGATGAGGGGAATGGGACAAAATGTCTCAAAAAGAGAGACCATCTCTCCAGTATTGGAGATTAATTAAACCCCAGTCCTTCAATTTCTGAGCAGAGGAAGGAAGTACCATATGGGATAGGCACAGTTGTATCATTTTTTGAAATTAATTGTGGGATCAGGACCTTATTGTTAATGAATGACTTGCCAGATAAACTTGGGCCCAAATTCCTCAAAGCCCAACTAAAATGAGTGTATGTTATTTTTTTAAAAACTTCCTGAAAAGTTCTATCTTTTCAGGCTGTTTCTTTTTTGGGCAGAGGACAGTATATATAGTGGAAAGTTTCTTGAATTACTCCTTCCATCACACCCAAAGTTTCTCTCCTAGCTCTGCTGTTTCCTGGTCTCTTTTGTGAAGATTCTGGAGAGCCATGTTCACTTGTACCAAGTACGGTGTTGCTTCCTCAGCTTGCCTGCTGTGTCCACATGTGGCCATTTAATTGCCTTTCCGCCCCTTTTATACTTTAAATATAGACTGACTTTCTATGACTACTGCAGGGCATAACAACAGTATCTTGGTACCTATGGCTAACAACCAACAATCCTGCAGATAAATGTGGAAGAGACTTTTCTTTTCAGTGTCTGAACGAAGATAGGTAGAAAAGCACGCAGCAAAAAGGCAACTACGATTTTGAAATACCTTTTTTCTCACCTGTGCTTAGGTGCTTACTTCTAGTAAACTCTTTTCTTAATCAGGGCAGGAATAATTTTAGAGGCCTTCTTTTTAAAAACATAGTAACTCAGAAGAGATCATGACAATATTGTACTAGGACAACTGCCATTATGTTTTTAGATCACGATAGACCATTTCTATATCAAAAGTTTTACCAACTATTTATATGCTGCCAGGCAGCTGTTAATCTGTCACCTTCTGGGTGAAACTACCATTTGTAACTGTACTTTTTCCTTTCAACAAGAAGTGTTTGTTAGCAAAAGATATCCTGCATTGCGATTTCTTCTGTGCTATGGCCTGATATGTATTTTTATGATAGGTTGTGAGATACCTGCTGGCCTCTGAAAGCATTATAGAAGCTCCAGTCAGTTCTTCACAACTCTTCTTCATCCATACCTTTGTTATCCTTCTTAATACCTTAGAACTGCTTTGTTACACTTCACTATTTTTTGTTCTTAAAGGTATTTTCAGTCTTTCTGTTCTGTAGCTGAAAAAAAAAGTGTAGAGCTGGTGGATTTTTCATGTCTGTTCTGGTAACAAGATAATTTGACACTTCTACTTTTGAAGAATTTCGGCTACTACTGCAGAAACCAGTTCAGTTAGCACAGAAACATACAGATGCATGAAATTAAATTCAAGTATCCCTAATATTTGCTAACCAGCTCAATAAAAGGAACAGTACTTCTGTGCCCACTTTTGCCACTTTTATGTGATAAGGTTGCATGTTCTTGGAGTTGTGTTCTGAGCCTGTTGCAACTCACTGGGGCAAACGTGTCAAAATACAATCAATTTTGATGATGGGAGGTCGGGAGGGGAGATGAGTGATCAGTTGTAATACAAGATTATGAATTTCTGTTAGGAGGAAATCGGTGAAATTGAGTAGAATATCCCCAGTGTAGTTACATGTCACGTAGGGGGATATATTGCTAACGCTCACTTGCAATATCCAATGTAGAGAGGCATTTGATGTAACTTAAATTGGGCTAAGGGAATAGACAGGGAGGTTGGTTCTTCCTCCCACCGTCATCTTATTCAGTACTAAAGCAAAGCATTAACTTTCCTATGCTTCAGTCCAAATACACATTCCTGAAAGACACATCAGCTAGGTGACAATCGTGATTTGTGAATAAACTGTACCTAGATTTACATGAATTTCAGATGAGTTGATGGAGTCTGTGATTCTGCTGAGCATTTGTCAGTCTTTTGGGAATGTGCATACTCATTTTGCAAGGTTAAATTATTTTTGAACACTTAAAAATGTGTGGAACTAGATTCTGAATAGCTACAGCAACTAAAGCACTGAATGTAAAGAGTTGCCAGCTGAAGGTATAAGTCAACAGACAACGGCACGTATATAGAGAAGTTTGTAGAAACAGTGACCATTTTGAATAAACAATAGTCTTGCTGCTCAACCACTACTTCCCCAACATTGTTAACAGTCTTGGGTATAGAAGATTTAAGAAGGGTTTTGAAGAACAGAGTGGGACTCTGGGCTCAGGGACTCCTAAATGTTAAGGAAAATAAAGGAAAAAGAATGGGGGTGCCTAGTCTGAGCTTTTGAACAGGTCGTGGAGACCAGTACTGTGTGTGGTGCAGAAACAGAAATTGATTTGGAAAAGATAGGAAAAAATGGTGTAGACTTTCTGCTGCAATAGGTAAAATGGAGCAAGTGGGGAGATGCAGAAGATTGATGTGGTAAAAGCAAAATGGTTGTAACAGTATCTCTGCAGGGGCATTCTGAACAAATAGGAATGAGTTGAGATTTCATTCAATTCAGAGAAAAGTACATCGTATCTTTTCTTGAGTTTTAATTACTGAAGAGTCCCTGCTGTTCTTGTGTGAACTGCAGGTCATTATGCAGTTAGTCATAGCAGTTTGCACTTGTTTCCACTGGTGTTTGAATGAGTCATGTCCATGGTGTTGTGCAGCTGGAGACGGAAGGGTGGAATGGCCTTAGGAATGTAGTAGGAGTGTGTGTGTGAAGCAGAAGTTGCTGGAGGATAAAATCACTGGGTCCTTTACTCGAGTTTGCAGTACAAATAACATCAGTCTGCAGTACGTCTACCTAAACATGGTATGTCTAGCATGCTCAAACTTGCACCTTCGTACTTAAGTAGCAGTGTATTTCTTAAATCTACACAGATGGAGAGATTTCAAAGGCACAAAGTGAAGAAGACATTTGATCCCATCTGTTCTCTTTATAGTAGTTCTGTCTGTGTAAGCAGCCGTGCAACAGCTCGGTATGCGTTCAGTTTCTGAGGCTCCCTTTGAGCCTGTACTGTCTTCACTTTGATTTAGCATTGGCACTGCTGGCGTTGGCACTGCTGAGAAGGTTGTTCTTCTTGGGATCACTCTTTCAATGTAGTAGAAAGGAGATGCTTCTGAAAATGTCCCCAGCAAAGGTCACTTTAAAATAAATAAGCAAACATACTTTCATCCATTAAGTACTGGCAATGTGTCCTAATGTTTTTCCCACAAGTACATTTATAAAAGTGTGGAATAGCACAAAGCTGCTTTGGGGCCGTTCAGCAGTTTCCACCACTGTGAGGATATCTAAATGATAGTTGAATGATGGTGAGGACGTGAGCATCTCTGATAATACTGTTGTGTCTGTGCTTAAATTTTGTTAAAGTTATTGCAGCTAATTTATACTTGTGATTGATATGTCTGTGAGGATGCCAAAGGCCTGGAGAAAGCAGATGCTTGAAATGGCTTAGTCTGTCAAGGTCTTTATGTTGCAGGATTCTTTACAGCAACAACGATGAGAGGAGGTGATGTGCAATTGTTAATAGAAAGGTGGAGGTTTTTTTAGAATCAACAGCTAAAGATTACAGGATATCTGCTTGAAGGTTCTTTATTGAAGCAGTGCTAGAGAGACCTACCGGACAAACCTCAGAGTCTGAAAAAAAAGACCGACTGTTTCTGAGCTGCTGAGGTGTTGGCTATTCTCCTGCTCCCACTGAACCAAATAATTTGTGTTGGGGTTGAACTCCAGGATTTGGCTTTTCAGTTGTCACACTGATTATAACTATGTAACGATTTCATCAAATATTTTTAAAAGAGTGACTAGTTACTCAGCCTTCAATGTTTTCTTTACCGGATTTTCATACTTGGCTGCTCATTGTCTTCAAATCTATGCAAGATTTGAAGTTGGCAGTATGGCAGTATTTAGTTTGTCATACCAGAAGTACGAGTCAAGTTGCTTATAGGGTTTTTTTTCTTCCTTTTAGCTGATGACTACTGATGTTGACAACTTCAAAAGGCATTGTTTTTTAATTCTTCCCACACATTTGGCTGTCATTTAGAGGTGTTGGGAAGTACAAGAATAGCAACAATAACACCTGAATTCCATTTCTTTTTCTCATCTCAATCAGCTTTAGCTGTACCTTGAAGGAGTCTACATACAACGCTAAGCCCTGTTTTCTGAGAAGTTACGTTGGTTCTCACAGTGTTTGAAGGTATCAGACTGCTCATAGACAGTCCCTTCCAACCAGTATGACACCGAGCTCTTCATTGTTGCAATAGATTTTGTTTTGGGGGAAGAAGAGCAAAGCAGCAACTCCACATTTTCTGTTGTCATGTCGTCTTCATCTCTTTTTAGGGTTGCTGGAGCTCCATGCCTGACTTTCACACTCTTGTGTATTTCCTTGGCATTATCAGTAAGAAACCCATACATGCAAAAAAAAATGCATAATTCTAATAAGAATGTTGTAGCTGGACTGAAAAGAAATTGAGATAGTTTCCAAGGTCTAGTAGGGCGAGGTTAAAGAGTTAATGTTTGCAAGATCAGCCAGCAGAGAGGAAGGTATTGTCATATCTCAGTAGGGATACTCTAGAAAGAATGTGTTTCTGGCTAGGACAGTGTCAGAGTGGTGAAGGTTAAGATAGATTATGATGACTAACTGCTTTCTTTTAATAATGAATTATTACTGGAAGAGATTTTATGCTACTACAGTTTCCACACAGACCTGTGGGGGAGAGTCAACAGAGGGCTTACACTACTCAGGAGAATGGCTTAAATACATGTATCAGTTCAGGTGCTTTTCATTCCTTCATCTTTTTTATTTTCTCACTATGAGCAAAAAAAATGCTGGAAAGGGATTTTGTTTTGTCATGAAATGAGGTGATAGAGTCTGGCAGCAATGTGAATACTTGAAATCGAGATGTGTGTATGTTTGCATCTCTTTCTTGAACTCTCTTCTGTGACAGAATGAGTATGAAAAGAGCATGAAGTCAATACTGTGTGTCCTACTGCAGCCCTTACCCAACACCTTACCTTGAGGTCTTCTGAAAACTTCTCTATTCCATGTGACGTCTTTCTGCATTAAATGTGCTTTTTTATCTGAGTGGAAGTAGAGCTTATCTGATTATTAGGAAGCCAACATGTGTAATAAGACACAATCCATGAACCCACAGTTTAGAAAGTAATGGTTGACTTACATGCAGACTCCAATACATACAATTTGTAGGTCAACAGACGGACATAAATACAGCTGTAAAGTCAAGCTTATTATGGATAAAAACATTAGCATTACTTGAAACATAATAAAATCTGATGAAAGATAAAGAACTTAGTATTATTGAAACAAACCTTCAGTTGAATTTATTTGAGAGACAGCAGAGCCTGCAAGTACCTTTCATCCAATCTGGTAGTTATCTGAAAGTATTAATTTTTTTCTGCAGATCACCTAATACAAGAAGTGAGATTGTGGGTTCACCATTTTTATTAAGATTCCTGGAAAGGGAGAATGGAAAGGAAAAGTGCTTTATATTTTTCTTAGGTTCCTGACATAACAGATTTCCTTCGCTGGGAGCATGCGGCATAAAGGAGCAGCTCATCATTGCTAACAGAGAGATGAGATTCAGGAGAGAGTTTTGTGATCTAGTTATTTGGTTAGTTCCTAGCTAATTGGTTAATCTGTTTTTCTGCATCTAATGCGGCAGTATTATGGTGGAATCAAATGACAGGAAAATGCAGTAGTTAATCTTTACTGTTAGTTACTGCACATCACTGAAAGTTACCATTCCTTGAAAATAACTTCAAAACATTTGCACAAAGACGAAGACTTGGACAACAAGGGATGATGGGGAGAGAGAGGGTTCAATCTGGGAGGAGAAAGGTATCTGAGGTGAATAGGGCTACAACATAAACATCTATATGTATAAGCTGTGCTTGCGGTGAATTGTAGGGTTCCCTGCATTTCATTGTGTAACAGCCTACCAGATTAAATATTATAATACTTGTGAAGAGATTTGTTACACCATCCATTTCCTAAAGCCAAAATTTTCAAAGCACTTTTGTCATGTGGATGATGAAGGAAATGTAGGTCACTTTTTTCCGCTCTCTCTTCTGGTTTTTCTGCTTTATATAGCAGTAAATAGACTGTTTTGTCTTAAAGCTTTTCTACTTCTTTCATTGATCTGTCCTAAAGATCTTTTGTCCTGTACCTGACGGTGGGAACAGCGCGGTCCATAGCAAGGCTAGTCTGCAGGAGTGGAGTTTGGAAATGCAGGCTATAACAGAATGCGCTCACTGCCGAAGTAAGCCAGTAAACTAGTTGTTAGCCTTATTGCCCAGGTTCATTCTTTTGGAGTGTGCTGCATATGCAGTGCTGGTAGACCCTTTGTCCTGAAAGATTCCACAGGCAAGTGAAGAACTAAACTGCAAAGGTTTTCAGAAGCATTTGGTACTGGCACAACTACCCACAGATCATTTGAATGCGAGAAGAGTCCAGCCATGCTTCATGACTTTGCTGAACTGATTAAGAATGGGCTTTTTTTCCCAAATTGCAAAGTGTTGAGAAAGAAAACTTTTTTTCTGTTTAGAAACTTCCTTTTTCTTTTTCCTCTGTGCTTCACCCCTGTTTTCTCTGATATGCTTGTACATATTCTATGTGCATACAGTTACTAAGCTGCCCCTTCTGCGTATATCGGCTAGGAAAAAGTTTCAAATGGTCCAAATTCTATTTCCATTGAATTTGGCAGCATTGTTGTTATTATTTTTTTAAACTAAGCTGGGAATGGAACTTGACCCTTGATAAATGTTGGGAGAACGTGAAACAGCAGCGCATGGTACAGCCTGAAGAGCTGACCACCATCATTTATGGGCAGGGCTAAGCAGTGGGAGGGCTCCGCTTTGCCTCTGTGTAGGCATTCTGGATTAAAAGCTGTTAGGGAACGGGACTGAAAACGGAGTATAAAATAATACCTTGGGTTTAGGTGATACACAGTTACATTCAAAACAACACAGGGAATTTGGAGACTGTATTCTGGGTTGGTCGATTCCAGTGTAACCCAGTTTCTACATATCTGAAGCTGTTTGTTAGGTTTCCAGTGCTACATCATCGTAACAACTGCCACCAAACAGGATTCTGTTTCTAAATTTGTGGGGCATATGTTGTCCGTGTGGCAAACTTGATTGCTCTAGCAAGCTCCTGATCCCTCTCTGAGTTCGCAAGCTTTTCATTCTGCCTGTTTCATATTTGTATTTAAGGCAGCACCACGGATGTCATCCCAGGTTCTGTAGAAAGCATCCAAACAAGTACTGCAAACTTGGTTAACCTGCTAGTTCTCAAACAAAAAGAAAGATACAAAAGCCTTTGAAAATATGAGGTTTGTTTCTATTTATGGAAAGAGTTGTAATTGATCACAGGGCTCTTCACTTAGCCTTCTGTGCTCTTTGCCATCTGTGTGTGTAGAAAGCCTGCAAAGAGATCTTTTTAATATAGGGCAGTGACTTGATTTATCTGGCTTTCAAATAATTGTGATGTTGAAATTATCATAATTTTGAGAACTTTTTAGAAGAGTGCAAGAACCATGTTTATTTTTTCCAAATGTAAACTAAAATTCTACTATTGCAAATCTATGACGTCTTTGCTTTGTTTATATAACAGATGAATGCTTTACTTTCTATTTTCTTGTGTTAGCAATGCCCTCTCAATGCTATCGGTAGCAGTAGCTTAAATGAGAAAACTTACAAGCCAAGAAATAAATTTTGAAGCCATTGGGAGAGCTTTCTCTTAAATTTATTTCAAATGTTTTAGGTGGTACATAAGTATTTTCAGCCATCTGTTAAAATTTCAAGATTGTTTTTGCTTTGCTTAAAACTGTATAGTTCACTTTATTTCCCAGTTAATTACTAGTGGCTCCACTATCTGACCTTCTAGAAGAAATCAGTGATTTAGGTATTTGTTAAAAGTTAGATAACATAGGCCATCTAGCTATAACGCACAGTTTTAATTAAGATTTTAACATGACCTAGAGGCCTGTTGCTCATATGGATGCCTCTCTTTGGTATGAGATTATATTTGGACTCACCATTTGTTTTTTTTGTTTGTCTTTTTTTTGTCCTTTCTTCCTCCCTCCTTGTCCTGTTCTGTTACAGAGATCAGAATATTCTGGATCCTGCTTTGGAATATGTTAAGGTAAGGCAGCATTTCTTACCTTCAAAATACTTTATTCAGTATATAACCAGCACTGCCAGAGCATTTCCAGTCATTTGTAGTTAAATAGTGCTTTGTCTATCTTTTGCTACAGAAAAACTAAAAGTGTATGTCAGACTATTTTCTGCATGCTTCAGTGAAATACTTGTGGGCATTGCGCTTTGGGGGTAGATTTATATTGGGGCCTCTTTTCAGTTACATGCTGACTACCGATGATCTTGCCTTTGTTAACAGAGTAAAAGAATCCGTATTTCTTGCTTATGGATTTCTGGGGAAGTAAAGGAATGCATCTTGAAAAGATCATTAAAAAATCAGATTTAAGTTTATAGTTTTAGCAATATACTTACTAACATTACAGTTAAAAATCCACTTCTGGTCCAAAAAGTAGCTGGAATCCTAGCAAAATTGTAAGTTCTGTTTTCCTTTTGTATAAGATCAGAGTGCTGAAAAAAAATATAAATTCATATATTGTTAGAGTAAATAAAAAATACTCTGGAGCATTCATAAATTTTATTCAAAAATCAGTCCTGGATTGGCAATATAGAAACTTTGGAAGAATCCTTAGGGATGTGATTCTGTACTGAAATTCTCTTGCAGTGCTGTAATTTCCACTGAATTAGTACCTTTCAACATGTTTCATTTAAGTGGATATTATTTCTCAGAACCTTGAAAGAATCTGGCTTCTGTCATGTCTCTCAACAATGGGCTGCTTTAATTGCTGGGCTTTGTTCCCTGTCTTTTAGAAGACCGCAATCTTCTGAAAAGTGCCTGATAAACACAGGTTATCCTCGAACGCGGGATATTTCTGTAGCTATTCATGTAGACAGCCTGAATTTCTCAGACGCCTGACTTTCTCAGGCTAGAGTTTGCGTGAGGAAGAGACTGAGGAGAGCCAGTCAGCTGGATTCTGCTGCTAGAATTCCCTCTGTGGGTGTTCATAGTTGAGGGAAGTGGAGAGGTGCCCAGGTTAGGGTTCAGGTTGATCAAAGAAGTAAATTAGGAGAATGTAATGCAGTGTTGAGGGGGGACTGCCAAAGGAAAGTGCTGAGAATTAATTTGCCTGAAGTGTGGAGGGGTCCTCTGCTGGACTTTCTGCCTAGGGTTGGGGTGGAGGTAGGAATTAGGGTTTGGAAGAAGAGAAGGGGAAGAGCAGAACGCGAAGGTCCATGGAAAAGGGGCTGCCAAAAGACCCTGAGGACTGCTGCTGGAATTCTGCTCTAAATAGTTAGCTCAGTGTTGCACAGTCCCTGGCCTCAATCCCAGCCTGAAGTTGGGATATAGTAAAGTAGCAGAGACAGAGAAGGCCAAGAGCCTTCTGAAGAGTACTGTAGAAGAGTGGAAGCCAAAGGCAACAAAGTGGTAGACGTGTTAATTGCTCTATTTAATTTACGGTGTATCTTGCACTGTGCTGTACAGAGTACGTTGTTACAGTTTTAATAATACGGCCAAGTTTTATGTGCAGAGGTTTTATGTGCCAATTCATCAATATGTGTGTCTTGTTGCAGCAAGTTCTATATTATAAGTGTGGTTTCTGATCTTTTCAACTTTTCTAGTAGAAGCTTGTCTTGGACTCTTGTCAATAGCAGCGGTGCTAAGCTGAGTTATTAAAACTTTGATGTTGGGGAGGAAAGCCTGGGGAAAAGAGACTTATGAGGGAGAATACAAGGGTTACCATCCCCTTCTTTTCTCCTTCCTCTTTCAGTTTTTCCTGTCTCTTTCCCTACCTCTAGTGAACTGTGAGTTTGGTCCCCTGTTCAGTGGTGTTATAACAGGAATTATACACAAGAGATCTTAAACTACAACTTTGAAAAATACGTAGAAATTGCTTTCTAATAAATATAGACCCCCCCCCCACAATTTTTGTGGTGTAA
>VZTL01077557.1:0-19697 GCA_013400535.1 Scopus umbretta | reverse complement strand
CCCCCCCCCCCCCCCAACATTTTTTGGCTGTAAAAGTCCAGTTTGCTAACAAAACCCATTCCAGTAATGTATTCTTACACAAAAAGTGATCACTGATGCCACATAAAGGAGGACTCTCATCAATAATTTGTTATCAGTTTACTATGACTGTAAAAGATGTGCCTGAATTTATAACAACAGGATCTTGGAACCCCCTTACTTGGCTTAAGTTGCAGCGAGTATGTGGTCATTGTGTTCTATAACTTACCTTATGGTAACTGTTACATTACCATTTATAAATTTTCCAGTTCCTCGAATAAATTATGATGGCAGTGTTAAGTCAGGTATAAACTGCAGAACGCTGACCTACTTGAGTAACAGAGCTGAAAGAATAGATTTCTGTAGCACTGTGCTTGTACCAACATGGCCATTTGCACAAGTCTTTCTGACATCTAACATGTGCAAGCAGGGTTGGTGCCAGCTGGGTAGGCTTTGGCAGATGTTGCTTAAGTGGTGAAAAAATTCCTTTAAATGAAGAAGAGCTAGGAAGAGGGAGAGAACAACACGAGCACTTTGGGGAATCCTGTTTTGCTGATGCAGGATACCAAAGTTCTGAGAGACAGGTTCATATTTCTGATGCACAGGAAAATATAGTTAGTATTGACTCTAGGCAGAGAAGTGTTGATTCGCTGACTGCAAATACGTATAAACTTGAGTATTAAGCATGTTTGATATATCAAGCATACATCAAAACTTAGAACAAGCTAATTGTAGACCAAGTCTTGATACTGATTCTTGTTTCTCTCCTCTTGCTGTTCAGACTGAAAAGAGAAGACAGACTTTGGATTAATTTGCCTTGTAAAAAATTGCATTATCTTGAAAGTAGTACATGGCACAAATTTACGTGGTATTAGCGTAGCCTGCCTGCTGGTGATTCTACCCAAGAGTTACAATCCCAAGCAAAGTGTACTGTGTCAGGGCCCTGAGGGCACTAATTGGCCTTAAGTGTCCTGAGCAGACTCAGGTAGGATCTCCACCCACACCCACTGAGCAAAGGCTCCATTTAAGCTCAGACTGGAGCCTTCAGGCCCTGCCTGAGCTGTGTCCAAGGTGTGCCTGCCCCTAGCCCTGTTCCTGAAGTGCTGTGTGGGAAGCCCTGGATGGACCTTGGACCAGCCTGTTACCCTGTCTTGAGGCTGACTGGACTGTGATAGGACCTGTTGGTCTCATCACCCTGCCCAGCTTGCTTGCATCTTGGTGCTGTGGGACCTTGCTGGTGAGTAGGGTGAGCACGTTGCTCACCCTGTGCTCCTGGATCACCTTCCCTTGGGGAGCAGCTCCACTCTTGCTGCTCCCTGACATGCGAATTGCAGCCCCCTGTTTTGAAAGGTCAGGTATGATCAAATACGTGCCACCCTCATAACTGATCCACTTTATCAGGCTGCACAGGTATGCGTAGTCTCTTTCAACTCCAAGACAAGCAGCTAGGTTGAAACTAGCTAGATTTAAAAACGAATTTTAAAAAGGGAAGCTGGGCACAGTGCTGATCCTGCAGCTTCACGGTTGCAAATTTGCACTGTTTCCGCAGTGATGCGAGCATGCTACTTGAGGTTCATGTGAGTCCCAAACGAAAGATAATTAATACTTTTTCAGCATGTGCTCTTGCTGAGGAGCGATCAACATCTCTTCAGAATTGGACTCTGTTGTAAATAGAGTGTGGAGAATTCATTCAGGTACGAGGAAAAGTAACACTTATTTTTTTGATTCAGTGTGCTCTGTTTCACAGTGAAGAGAGTATCATAGTGCTTATTGTGGCAGTAGTGACTACAAGCAGGCATTGCTGTGTAGGGCAGAGAGACTGATGTAAACTTGCAAGCTGACTGTATCAATTTGCTTTTTATACAAACCTTTCCTTGCTAGAATCTGGTGACTAAAAGTAAGATAAATAATTCCTTGTATTTAGAAATACTCTGGACGGAGGAAAGGCAAAAGAAATTGTTTTTTCTCCTGTTTTATTCTGTCCAAGATACAAGACAGAAAGCACTGATTATAAAATTAATCCTCTGAAGGTGTTTCTTTTTTAGAGAATGCTCTGTAGAGATGTACTATAGTTTCTAGTACTTGAATCTAAATTACTGCTCACAAATGGCCGTTTCCTGCATCCTGAATATTGATGTATTAGTTCATTCAGTATCTAAAGAGAGCTAATTATGCAAAAGCAAGTTCTAAGGAGAGAGGGAAAGAAAAAAAAAGTACTGATTTGCTGGAGTCTGAGTGCTGAAGTGTCCATATGGCTTCAACCCTTCCTTTGTCTTCCCAGGGTTGCTGAAACCATGGTCACAGTTAAATGGCCCTTTCAAAAACCCTTTTATGGTAGAAGAGAAAACAGGCCAGACTGCTTTGAGTCAGGCTGCTAACCACGTCATGAAAGAGATTTACAGACACAATAGCACGTTGTACGTTCTGTGAGATTTTTACAAGTTTTATGTGCCAAATAATAGATCCATTGGTAGTCTCAGCAGGTTCTTCCCACACCCCGAGTCCGCACACCCACAGAACAGACTCCTGTGGGGAGAAAGGATCAAGTGCTGGCAGCTTTGAGTGTCTCAGAGAACTTCTTAGGGGTCATTTTGATCAAATTCATGTGAACTAAAGATAGCTTTCTGTCCCATTCCTATTCACTATAAATACTTGAGGATCTTTTAATAGAAGTCTGGGCTGTAATGATTAGGGGCTGTATCAGGGTAGAAAGAAAGAAAGAAAAACCGATTTCTCTCCTCCTTTCATGGAAACTTTTTAAGCATTTTCCTGTGGAAATAGTGCTAATAATTACAGAAATACTTCTCAGCGATGAGCTGATGAGTATTACTATGGCCTGCAGTTTTGGAGTTGTATTTTAATCCATTAGTGGAAAAATTACAAAATTTATGACTGATTGTCTGCTCAGCATGGTCATGAGGGGAGTTTATATTTAGATTCAGACTTGAAAAAACTGTCACTGGTCTAAGGAAGTTACAGCTGCAGAAAAACTTTATTCCCTTGTGAAGTTCTACTGAAGGATTCTTGTTTGTCTCAGCCGCAGAGTGTTCATTTTTTCCCTCTTTTTACTCCTCCTTGGTTTTGTTAGAAAGCACACTGTCATAGAAATTATTGTCATTTATGGCATCTTTTGTGAGTGAAGCTGAAAATAAAGTTTTGATGACATTCCAATGTCTTGGTCATTATCTGCAGCTTTGCAAGATAGGACAGTATGTTGTGGGTTTAATTCAACTTCAGGGAACTTTGATCAAGTGATGAGGTTTATTGATGCACAGTTTCTATAGTTAATTGCACAAAGTCATGATACCGTGGCTGCCAGTCACACATACATGTGGGTGTTTGTCTCTCATCATTCTAATGGCTGTGCCAAGAAGATAACACGGTAGGAATACTATCAAAAGCAAAGTTTGTGTGTGTGTATGTAAGTTGGGGAAAGTTTAGGGAAAAAAATAAATCTGTGTCAGCATGAGAAATAGTCACAGTTTGGGAAAGAATTCTTCCTGATGACATTGGCATTTCATTGCAAGGAGCCTTTTTTAGACCTGGAAATATATTACAGAAATCCCCACCCCAGTGGAGAAGTTGCCAACTGCAGTGTATACCTGGTCATGAGCTGCTGCGTATCGCTCTCCTGTGGAGACTTGCCTGTTGAGATGCGAGTTGTAACTTGTGAGCAGAAAGTTTGTTGGGTTTCTGCATTGTCTGACAGCATGATACATTAAGTATCTGAGCTTGGAGGAATGCCTGACAATAAGGCACCAAATAATCAGGAGGTTCTTTTTGAATCTGTAGCTCTGTTTTGTTTTGGTTTTTTGTTTTTGGGGGTTTTTTTGTGTGGGGTTTTTTTTGTTTTTTGTTTTTTTTTCCTTTTTGCAACTGCAGCAAGGGCAACAGCATCACGGAAGGTGGAATTACCAGATGGAATGTATTTTATTGAGGAGAAAAGGAGTATGCCCATACAGCTGACTTTGACTCTACCCATCCCTTTTTGTCATTATGTATTTGACATCCAACTCAAAGATCATTATTGGTGTCAGTGATGTTTCAGTCAGAGATATTTACCTTTTTCCCCATGTTTCTCTACTTAGCAGGAGCTGAAGCTTCACAAACATCGCTCCACAGCAGTTGCCTTTTGTATACAAGCTGTATAACTGAGAAAGATAAGATCCTGTTAGAGCTAATCTGATGTTAAATACATATATTTATCTGTCTCACAATGAAAACTCAATTTTGATGCTTGATGGGTTGTTGCTAGTTATACACTGCCCTCTGCTGGAGGAAAAATACTATAAGCATGTAGTACTTTAATCAAGTCATGGCTATTAAAATCACATTTTTCAGAATAATTTCATTGTAACTTTCATAGTAATAAAAAGTCTGTAGCCTGACAGTTGGAAATTGGTTGCTTTTTTCTGCAGAGGCACAGAATGGGGGCAGGGGGAGATTTCCCTCCCTCCCCACCATTAAGTTACAGAAGTAGGTCTTAGGGGGAACTTGAGAAATTTCTTTGTCAGGTGTCACTGAGATTGTTAGAATAGATGTTCAGATTTGTTCAAAACCTCCAGCAAAAGAGATTCCGTAGCCTCCCAAGACAGTCTGTTCTTCCTCCCAAACTAGATCAGTCTAGCAGTCTTTTCATTGTTACTATGGAAACGTTTTTCCTAAAATGTGATGTAAATCATCTTTTTTGCACATACAGGTGGGTGGGTGTGTTTTGGGTTTTTTGGGGGTTTTTTTTTGGTTTTTTTTTTGTCCATATGTCTTCTTTTTGTTACCTTGATTGAATTTTTTAGTGGGATAAGTTTTGGCTATTGCAATAAGTTGGACAAATCATCTTGTCTTGTACTTTTAATCCTGTTCTAGTAGTAGTCAAGTTTCAGGTAGTAGAATTTTTTTCCTTAGCCTTATACCAGGCTTGTTTCTTCCAACATGTGCCCTTTCTCTACTTGGAAGGGGCAACTGTTTCTTTAAGTATGTATGATAGTTATTCCTTAAAGCTTTCAGCAGCCCAGGAAATTTTCAAAAAAGACTGAGGGAGTTAAGTACATAGTTGAAATTCAGGAGCTCTCAAGTAGTTAATTCCCCTAAAATCATTATGAGAATCTTGCCCTATTTATTTGGAGTTAATGAACACTTGTTTTATTTGATGGAATGCAGTTATCCATAATTAGTGATGGAATCTTACCCCCCACTTTCAGTATTTTCTCATGTTGAATTTTGTTTGACCAACAGGCTAGTCTCTGAAAAGATGGTTGAGTCAGCAGTTCTGCAACCATTTGGGTGCAAAGTGATTAATAAAATCTAAGCTGGTTTTTGCAGTAAGTATGCAGGAAGGAGATTCTACAGCTCTGCAAGACAATGCACTTTCAGTCTACTGTCCTAGTTCATGTTTTCCTAGTAGAGAGATTCCCAAGTTGGCCTGTTACTGTTTGGAGCTTTTTGTTCTTTCCCTGCCCCCAATTCCTGAATGACCTGATTAGCTCCAAGATCTGGGGGGGGTTGTGGGTTGTTTTTTGGGGGTTTGTTTTGTTTTTAGCCTACTGTGAGGAGGGATGTTTTTTTCTTTGTGAATGACAATCTTCATATGAATTCTGTCAAGTAGATAGTGGCTTTCTAATTATTCTGGCCTTTATTATGAAGTGTTTTAGCAGCGGCTCTTGCATTCCCTTCTTCTGATGCTGAAATGGAGTTTAGGGTACTTTGCTTATGGAGTGTCTTTTGTAATGCTACGTATGCTTTGGGAAATCTAAAATGCTGATCATTCTTAGAGCACCATGCATTCTCTCTATTTACCTGCTAAGGGTTAATCTTACATCTGTCCTACCATGAATTTGACCCTGTTAATGTCTGTATTCTACTTCTCATATTATTCCTCATTAACTCTTAAATTATGTCTGATCTGGAGTTACCAAAAGCTGCTACAAGCACTGAGACTGCACTGAGCTTTGAGTTGAAAACTGTCTATAAATTTACTTTGCACTAATTTCCTTGGCACCAGTAGTAATACTAGTGGCAGTAGATCCTTAGTTGATCTTTTCAGTATCTTTGTTAGATGATCAGTAACTACTATCAAGCCTTATTCACAGGTGAGAAATGTAAGCTGGAAAAGTCTGAATCTGAAACACAGGATAGGATTTTTAAGGTACAAAGAAATATTCTTATTTTGTCTCTAGCAATCTTGTGAAACCTGAATTTAAATTAATTACCCTTTTTCTCTAAAATACTAATGCCTGTGGCTCTCAAATGCTGACAGTTAATACATTGCTATTAATAATATCCCCGAGTCAAAATGACAGTGTCAGTGAAAGGAAATACTACTAAATGGTGACATGAATTTACTGTTCAAAGAAAGGAGAAAAAAAAGGTGGGTTTTTACTTTTAAGTCATTGTCTGGTTCACCCTGACTTGTGGTCCCTTTTCGTTGCAAACAGAGTTATTGTGTGTCTGATCCTGTGGTTGTTGAAGTGACTGATCATTTCTGACAAACAGCGCTTTCCTCTGTGGGGTTAAGCCGAGGTGTAATCCCGGACCCAATCCATCGCGTTGCAGTAGACCCTGCAGTGCCTCGTTTGCCAGAAAAGAACATGCCATTTCCCACAAAAGCGGTACCTATGGGGAAGAAAGAAAGGTGCCTAATTTTTTCTACCTCATCCATAGTGAACATTTTGTCTGTGTTGGTAAGAGCAACCCCATGCATAATGAAAAGCATCTGAAGATTTGAGTGGAGACTAAGCAGGAAAGTGCATAAAACTTAATCTACTTGTAAAGTGAGTTTCGGGGGTTTTTTTCTGTCTTCAATGCTGTGCAAATACTTGTGTTGGTTGACACAAAGAGAAGAGAAAGATCTTTCTGTGTGAATGGTGGCATCAGCTGGAGTTCTTACAGCTTACAGTAGGCTTTTATATACCTATGTGAACAGGTGTGTGTATATATATAAAAGATATGAGCGCCACACAAAATTTTACTTCATGTGAGATATTTAAACTGTTAATAACAGCAGAGATCTGACTACAGTCTACCATCTTTTGTGTTGATCTTTTTTTAACTGTTGTTGTTCTTAACTGTGTCTCTTGTGTGGAATACTTCTTTTCCTCTTCATTTTGGGCTTTCAGTATTGTTCCACAGGAAATTATGCCTTAAAGACAATAGTTACTGATGTTGTTGGATCCTGGATAGCAAAAGCTGACTGGGACATGAAAATATTTATATTTAACTTCATCATAAATATTTATATTTAACTCCATCATAGCAATGCCTTACTGAAGCTGATTCTTAAATGTATACAAGCATATGAACCACAAGGGGGAGTGAGTATATAGCTTGTGGCAGGCAGATTATGAGTAAGCATTTCAGGTACTCTTACAGATAAAGCCTATGGAGGTAAATCCTCTAACCTCTTGCAGCTGTGTTTGTAGAGAATAATTAGAGTAAGACTGGTACATCTTTGCTTCATCAAAGTGTATGGTGCAAAAATGTGGGAGGGAGACAGGCCTCTTCAAACTCAGAGATGCTGGTAAAGGCTTTTGAAGAACTTAGAGCCCAGTGACTTGTGAGTTTTACTTTCCAAGTGCTACACATCCAAAATCTCCCTTTGTATAAAATGGAAGTATTGTAGGGTATTCAGGATTTTTTGATAAATAGCCAGTTTTGAAGTGCCTCCACTTACCCTGATGAAGTAACAGAAATTTTTCATCTTTGAATTATATTTGGAAGCGGTGTGAATCTCAGACAAACACTTTACTTTGAACAGGACTGGGGAGGCTTTCAAAAACAAATCTGAAGTTAGCAGTTGTGTTAATGGCTTCTTTTTATAAGCAAGAGCGCTCTGGTACGCTGTCCGGGAAAGCTAAAGTTAGACTAATGACAGCTAAGTCATCAGGAAAGAGAATAAAAGAGCCAGAAGTTGTCAACTTATTCTGAAAAAAAGGAAATTAATGCCTTTTCATATTTTCTTTCTTTCTGGTTTTCCGAACCAAGGAATAAATTGAAGGAAAGATGCATGAGACATTATGAAATTGCTTCATGTTTGTACATGGGTTGGCAGACAGTAGATGGAGCTCAAGAATATGTGTACTAGTTTTTGGTAGGATCAATAAAACCTGCTGGAGGCTTCTTAATAGGATGATGGCTAGTAGAAAAACCAGGCCTCTTGCCAGATGACTTTAAAATCTGTGTGTTTTAGTTATAAAAGATCAGATTTTTCAATGGTATTTGGATGTCTTAAAATGCAAATTAGGACCTAGTAGGAAGTTCATAAGCAAGTCGGGCACTTATTTCTTGTAGCTGCCAATCTGCATTTTTATGTGAGTCAGACTTTCAAAGAGATTTATTCAAGCAGCACTGAAAACCAGATAGATGCAAATTCTGTTTTCTCACTATTCCTGTACAACTACAGCGTATTTCTGACTTTGCCTCACAGAACTGCGATAGAGAGGAGGAAGAAATTATGCTGACCTCTCCCATACCACGCCTGTGCAATGCAAACAAGTGTAATTACAGTTGCAGCTGTATCTATTGATTTATGATCCGAAGCTGCACCAACAACAGCCTGCAGGGAAGCGAGGTTGCCGAGGAGAACATGAAAGAGTCGGTTCTGTTAAGAATTAACACAGGAATGGTAGGACATGAGCTGGGTGGGGGGACTTTATGTGCCTGTAGACAGTTGAGTTAGGAACAGGTAAAAGTAAGCAACATTTTCTGACAGTGTTGTCATCCCCTTTCTTCCGTGAATTCTACGCTTTAAGAAGCGTTCAGCTGTAAACAGTTGGGCACTACCTGTATTTGGAGGCATCCATCCCCCACAGAACTTTGTGAGAGGCGATGGGCCGTGTCTGAAGGACAAAGTACTAAGACTAAATGGCAGTGGGCGTTGTGAAGGTGATGTTTGCGTGGACAAATTATTTATCAGTTGTTGTCCCGTGTTTCCTGACTTTTTCTTACATTAAAAAGGACAAATAACTGGTTATAGAGAAAAGTCTTCTGTATTAAATGAAGACTGCTTCAATCTGAAGATTTAAATGCTTTGATTTTCTTGGCTTTTTTTCTGCCAAATGTTATTCATATGGTACTTTATTACAACCTTACAGGTGCCATTTTATAGCCATAGGCACTGACAACCACAGTTAGATTGTGCATATGCACTAAGGAATCGGGACGGACCTGCATTCCGCATGACGTCTTAGTCCAGCGACGGTGAGCGGCGCGCCCTGCACTGGCTGCATGCTGTGTCAAATCAGATTTATGTTGTTGACCCTCGTACGGTACACCATGCCTTCTTTCATTTATGGCTGGCTTTCTGCCTGGATTGTTTACTTTCCTTTAGCAGAGAGAAATCTAAATCATTACACGTATTTCGCTGAATATCGTTAGGCTGATTTAAATGCTTAAATGGTTTGTTGATGGAGTACTAAGTAACAGTGGCAAGCCACCAATTCCCTCATCTAATTTAGTCTGAAATTATTTCTCTCTAATCTGAAATCACAAATCATAGTTCTGTGTGTGTGTTACAAGCGCTTCCATGAACATGAGTGGTATTTGGTTCAAAATAGCTTCTTGTAGATCCACAAACTGTTTTGATAACTTCAAACTGCTTGTGAGTTTTCAAGTGTTTATATTTTTATGGAGTTGCTTCACTCAAGCCAGTTGCAACTTTGAAGCCAAAGAAATTTTTTTTTTTTTGGTGATGAGAGAAAAAGAAACCAACACCCCCCCCCAAGATAAGTTCTCCTTACATTCTATCTTGTTTAACCTGTACAATTAAAGCAGCCTAAGAGCAGGTTCACACTGTCCAGTGTGAAGGCTTCAAACTTTTGCATGTGCAGTGCGCTGCGAGTGGAGCTGGGCACAGTTTAGGTGTGTCAGGGGAACAGTCCCAATATGCAGTGCTGGGTAAGTGTGATTTAAACCAGACCATGAAAACACCCTATATGACTCTAGAGGCTTTGTAATAACACAGATGGGGTTGGCAGAGACACCTTAATTTCTCTTCCTGATGGACTGTTAGGAACTCAACATAGAATATATGGTCAAGTGACCTTAAACTGATGTGGCCTTGAATTCTATGAACTTAGAAATCCTTTCTTAATGAACTTAAGTTATCAAAGCCACTCTAGCCAGCCATCCTTAGAAACAGATGAAGGGATTATCAGATATTTTAAGATTCTTAGCAAGAATCTTTGAAAACAAAGAAATGAAGCTGGTGGTTGATCTGTTGATGCTGGAGAGCATTAGAATTACATCAATAGATTGACTTAGCAGAAAGATTGCGTTTGATGTTGCTAAGGTGCAAGAAACAGATGGTTTATTTTATTTTATTTCTCATGTGCAGAGTCAAAGAACCCAAAGTACCAGCAAAAAATTGCAGGACAGGAGAGTGAAAATGTGGCTAAAGCATCCTTTGTTTCTCTCAGTCAATATTTACAGGTGTAACTCTTATCTACATATGAAGTGTAATCTGGAGCAGCCTGAAGGTTGTTCTCGATCCTGCTGGCTGAAAACAGCTGCATGATAGCCAGCAGTGCAGGAACTATCATACTATCATCCAAAGGTTTCTCAGGTACTCCTTGAGATTCCTTCCAGTAGTCTTAATTTTCATACTGCTGTATCACAGTGTCATGCAAAGGTTCTGGTTCTGACTGTTAAGAATATGTCATCCATTCATTGAACTATATGTGCAGAAGTCATGTTAGCCTTTAATAAAAACAAAAATCCCATTAGTTTTCTGTTTTTAAAAAAAAAAATTAAAAAATTAGATTCACTGTCTAAATAAGGCACCCTCTTTCCTGCCAGTTGCACTGTTGATAAAAAGTGTCAGCAGCTGCTGTATGAAATTGTACGGTATTATTTTTTAAGGTTCATTATTTCTGGCATTCTCAGAGCATACATAATTTTTGATTCTTTACTTACTCCACTACAGACAGGAAATAAGGAACTGGCAATTACCATTTGTAATTTATGCCCTGCTGTTCATGTTCAGCTGTGGATGTAACAAACTTTTTTTCACTGCTGCTTAGTAACAAGCCTTTCAAATGAAAAATAGACACGCCCGCATTGAATACGTATTAGGCCAAATTTACTTTCCAGATTGAGCTGTGCTGTTGAGATTGTGCCTACAATCCAGGGAATCTATTGAAGATCTACCCATTATGTCCTTTTGCTCTCAGTAGGGAAAAGACTAGAGGGGGAGTCTAGGTCCTGTTGAAAAGGTTTGGGAAGATAATTCATATGCAAAAACTTCATTCTTTGCCTTCCTTGTGTTTTCACTACTTATTTTGGGGGAAGAAACCATATTGAGAATTATATTATTCAAAGGAGAGCAATAGAACTACACCAGTAAGTATGCCTGGGTAAATGAGTCATACAGGAAGATGCAAAACTGATGTGTCTTTCTGTAAGACCTGAATGTACGCGTAAAGTTATCGAGGCCTGGGGAAATGCCCGTGTGTTAGCTAGTGAACTACAGTAATGGTTGGATTTGCAATTTAGATCTTGACAAAGTAGGAAAACACTAGTACATAAAGGTTACTGCATCCTCTCTATTGTCACAGGTACCGTATCGTGCTACTGTGGGGACTTGGGTGTTGGGTTTTTATCTTTTATAAAGTGTTTCATGTTGAACTCTATTAGAACTGCTACTCCAACCCTCAATTTTCTTGGAAAGTTGGGGGTTTTTATTCTTGGTGATGACTGAGAACCTTTGTCTACATTCCAGTGTAGGTTTCCTCATTGCTAGGTCATAATACTTAATAATTCTTGTTCCCCCTGCCTTTTCTTTTTCTTTTTTTTTTTTTAAAAAACCCCATAAAGAACTCCTCTCCTTTTTGGAACTTCTAATTCTTTTCGGAGCAAAAGTGGCCCACCTTATTTTGCCTTGCTAAACCAGTTGGTTTCTGCTGCCAAAAGAGATCAGTCATCCTAACAGCCCTCCTTGTCACGTGCTGTAGTTTTGAGTTACTTGTCTTGATAGTTTCTGTTCATGATATTCCAAATGAAACTTAGTGTATTGTGCAGTGATACTAATACTTTCTTGTCACCATTATAAGCCAGAAATGCCTCAACTGATGGATTCTAGAATTTAATTTCCCTTTTTGTCATCCCCCCTCCCCCTTCTGTAAATCGGATTAGGGTGTTGTTATAAGAACTTCTTGGTGAAGATTCTTCAAAAATACAGTCCTTGATGAGATGTCCTCCCACAGTACCAAAAAACTCCAGACAAGAAATCACAGTTGAGGCTTTTGTGTTTGGAGTTCCGCAGGGTATCTTTTCATCTTCTCTTCTCTGGCTACCCGCTAAAGCAAACCTATGGATTTCCTCAAAGTGGAAAAACAACTTAAAGTAAATTAAAATATGCTGCAGCATAGAAGGAAAAGGAGGATACTTTCACATTCTTAGTATTTTATCTACTCATTCATTGTCTGCCTTTGTCATAAACTACTTGGAGAGGGTTTTCCTCTCCCCACCTAGGGAGCAGGGCTCCATCCTCAAAGTCGTTATTTTCAGCTTCTTTTCCGAGCCAATCTTTCATCCTTTTTCTTGCCAATCACTTTTCAGTCCATTTAATGCTCTGCTCTTTTATTCCTACAGAGTTTTCTTTTTCTCAAAGTCACAGGCGTAACATCTCCAAACATGGCCAAGTAGTCTGACTAGCTTTATGGACATTCTGGTTTTGGTGCTTGACTTGGAGCTAGATATCTGCAAACCTTAGGTGGTCAAACAGGTGAGAGAACTTGTTTTCCTTGTTATCAAGACTGAGGTTTCCTTTTCTTTTTGGACAGGCTCTCCATCCCACTTGCCTTGAAAGGCAGTGCATGTGTTACGCTGTTTCTTTGCTTAGTGCTGCTGCTTCGTTTATGTGCCAAGTCCCCGTTGCTTGATGCAGGCACTGAGGGCACTTCACATTGTTCAGTCAATGGGGGAAGGAAGTGCTCTATTATTAGGTGAGAAGTATTGCCTTGCAAGTAATACCCGAGGACATCAATAAGCATTTAATATATGTGCCGTCCTAACTATGCGATATATTTGTTGCTGATGAAAAGGACAAGAAGCTCCTTTTAACCACTCCTTAGGACTAATTTATTCGTAATCTGCAATCTGAAATATCTGTGACTTCTGGACTTTTTGGTACCATACAAATTATAAATGACTGATCTCTTCAGAGTTTCTCATTTTTAAGTGTTAGCAGGCTTTCTTACACCCCTCAATCCAGCGTGTTTTGTTTCCTTTCACCGAGTCAGTTAAGTGGGCTCCTATGGAGATGAGGTCTTGTCTCTCACAGCTATTATAATTGGCCAAATTATTTGCCTTTTTTGCCTTCGTTCTTGAGAGGGCCTTGAGGTATGTAGGACAGATTCTTTAGTGATGAGTGTTTTACTGGTCAGTAAGCTATGGATGATGATGTCTGAGAGAATAGAATCACAAATGTAAATAAAACTGCTTTTTATTTTGTTTTAGTGTTTATTTTTACTTTGCCAAATCAGAGGTGTTCTTGAATTGAGTTCTTTCTTGCTCTAGCAGTTTGCACAATCCCATGGTGCTATCACCAAGCTAAAGCTGTCCGCTGATAGCTTTAAATACTAAAGGTACCTTGGTTGCACCACAAATACTGACCATGCTGACAGTGTTGGTTTCTTGCCGTTTTTCCAAGGACTGCTAGCCAGAAACTAGAAATAGATTTATAATTTTCCTGGGTTACCTAAGCTCTAAGGATGTAGTTCTTACTTGCGTATGAAGAATAACAGTTGTCAAACAGTAATCAACTGCTTTTCCTCTTAATTTTTTTATGTGCTTTATGTGTATATTATTGATGATGCAGATAGAGGCATAGCATGATCGAGCTGGAGCAACTGATGAAGCCTTTGTCAGCACAGGGAGACAGTCAGGTATTGTGTCTCGTCAAGAAGAGAAGGTTGCTTTGAGCTGGTGGCTTAAATACATCTCTGAGCCAGGGGATACCACGACAGAGGAGCTAGGATTTCACTGGTGAGCGAAACAGATCACATGAGGATTCTGGCACTCTCTATATGGCATGCTGGAAGCAAGCATGCCAGCGGCCACTGAATTGATAGTATCAGCTTCAGCTGTGGAAAGTGCCCCAGACCGATACGTGAGTAGGGGGGCGTAGCAGCTCCGGCAGGCGGGAGTGATACTAAAGAGCTTGCTAAACCTCTGAAAACTGCTAATAGTGACTATTCCTCTTCAGTCTTGAGAAACCACGAACAGCAGAAACGAAAATGCCGAAGGATTATAATGTTTTTCAAATGCTGATTGCAGCACTTTGCTGCTTTTATCATCGTAAGTCTATTATCAGAGTCAAGGTAGGTGCCCTTTTTCAATAACAGTAAATACACAGTGTGCTAGTCAGTAATGCTTTTTGGTTTTGTTCCGCAGTGTTTGTTTTTATACGATGGTTGGGTACAGTGTGTTTCTGTTCCAAAGAACATCTTTAGAATTCACTATTGTCTCAGAGAGAAGCTTAAACAACATTTGGTTTTATGAGCCTGAAGTTTAGGCACTGAATTAAAAATGCACTAGTTTGGGACTTGCTGAAGAGAATTTCAGCAGAGTTTCAAGCTTTCAGAATTTAACTATCAGACCCTAACTTTTTCACCTCCTAACTGAAAACATAGGCAATTGTGCTCAGGAGCTTAGTTTTTTTTAAAATGCTTCAGACGATTTTGGACTTGTCCTCATATTTTAGAACTTTTTAAAATTACAAAATACACAAAATCATATACTCGTAGAATGGTTTGGGCTGGAAGGAACCTTTAAAGATCATCTAGTCCAACCCTCCTGCCATGGACAGGGACATCTTTCACTTTGTGCAAAAATGTACTACATGCAAAGAAAAAGCCTTTATCAAGATTTTGAGCCTCGCTTACGGAAGTGTCTAAGTGACTTGGGAATTGAACTGTGATCAGGTGGGGTACCTAACGACTTTTGAGGATCTGTGAGCTACACCTAAGCTTTCAAGTCTTTTTATTTGAGATTTATGCTTGAATTGTTCTTTGAATAACAAAGTGTCAGCTCTGTAAATCACTGTGTAATGTGTATAGGTTTTCTGGAGCACTTGCAATGAGGAAGGATGTGAAGGTTGCTATCTTCTGTCCTGTCGGCTTTCAGACTTCCATGCAGGCACTTAAAAGTGGGGAACAGCTGCCCCCCTTCTCTCTCCTCCAGTGATTTAGGCTTTTAACTGTCCGTTTCTGAAAGTGAGGTGTGGGGCTCAGTCTTTTGGGCAACTGAGACAGTGACTCTGATCAGACTGTCTTCTCTTTCTCACCGGGACAAATGTCAGAAGTTATCAGCAGACCAGAGCACTAAACGTGCTCTCCTGTTACTGTAATTAATTTTCATTTTCATTCCAATTTTAAGCATAAGGCCTAACTCTTCTGTTCTAAAACTTTTAAAATTACATTGGGTTTTATTGTTGGCTGTCAGAACAGTTATAAAACCGTTGTTCTTGACCATGCATGCCCTTTGTTTAACTTGGCATGAATTTCTAATACCTAAAATAACGGTGGTGTTGTCATGGCAACTTTCCATTTAGTCTAATCCATATAGTCTCTAGAGAAACTGAAACATTAATAGTGTTTGCTGTATGGAGGGTAAAAAATAAAACCTTTTATGTAGAAACAAATTACAGCTGGGCTCTTTCAAAAATAAGGTTCTATTTAAAGAGATTTGCACCATTTAAAATAGATTTGAATGCATGTGTTCCAGCATGCAGATTTAGCATTAGTTGAATCTGATGAACTGCTATTTTAAGAAGTTGCGACGGTAGGAAACTGGGGTGCGTCTGCTGAAGTGAAAGTGGCTCTAGGTATAGAAACAGCTGGTGGTCAAATCAAATAAGGTCTGCACCTTGGGGCCAAATGAGGTACGTTCTGTGAAGTGCCCAAGTGCCTAAGGCTGGTATGAACCCCTCAGCCCAAGTCGTCGTCTTACTTAATTTGTGAAAACATACCACTTCAAGCAAAACCAGTTTGGGTAATTAGATGAGATTAATTGTTAGTTTTAACAGTAATTACAATTATTCTGAAATACCAAATTGATCCATAAATTAGCATGCTGAAGTCTGCAGCTACCCCTGAGAGATTCAGATTTTTTGCTGCAGCAAGATAAATTCATTGAAATTATGCTGTCCGATTTAATTGAAAACAGTATGTGGCCAAGCTCAGAGATGCCTCGTTGTATCCCATCAAAACACAGGAAACAGTACAGCACTTGAACGCTCACGTTTTGCTGCACTCAATTTTAGCATGTGAAATTCGGATCTCAATAGCAGGTGGTTGGTTTGTTTTCCCATACGTTAATAGAAAATATAATGATCAGTGCAGAAGATCTGAACTCGGATCAACTAATTCTTCAGCCATGATGTGTCAGTGTCTTTTACGATCCCATTTGGTTTTAATAGCTATACAGTTATGGTCAGCTTCTACATTTGAGGAAAATAAAGGGAAACTTCAATGCAAGGGGTTCCTGTTTGTGGTTAAAAAAAAAAAAAAAGAAAGTGAAGAGAGAATTCTCAATTGTAACTTACACCACCTCCAAACCAAAATATTGATCTTTAATTTTCACATTTTTTTAAGTTAAGACTAAAATCAGTCATAAACGGTGACTTAAAAAAATGAAGAAGTCTAAATTAATAAAGTTAACTTTGCCGACAAGACAGGTTTTGTTTTTAGTTCCAGCTAGTATGGTGGTCACTGTCAGAGGGAAAGACCTTGAAGTTCAAGTATTTTCATTCTTAATTCTCTGCTATGATTCACCCTCAGCTGAAGCTGCGCAAAAGGGGAAAGCCACTCAAATTATCAGGACTGCCAAGGTTTAAACTTCCACTACGTTTATGTAGCTCATTACTGGGTAATGTACTAATGCTATGAATGTGGCATGTGTAAGAAGCCTTTTATAAGCAGCTACTGATTGCAAGTGCCATCTCTTGTCTTGGATGAATTGCAGACACTTTTTATAGATAGTAGATCTTAATATTTCTTCAGTATGTGGTGATCTAAATCTGTTTCACTGGCATCCTCGGGCTTCATGTATCCAGTTTCAGCACGTATGTGGAGGCAGTTCGGTTTGATAACATGAGTTCACAAGTCATCACCACCCAGCATTACGGGTCTGCCTTTTTGATGTTAGATTTGTTGTTGTTGGAGAGGGTCAGACGGGAAAAGACTGGCTTACCAAAACGATGTGAAATTTTGTATAGCTCCCTGAACTTTGATTCCCCATTGTCTTGCTGCTGAGTTTGAGTTTTGATGAGTCTTATACTATACAACTCTTTTCAGTTTCCCGTGGTAATGTTATACAGTTATCAAATTTTCACTGCAGTATACCCTCTATCATATATATAGAGATAGGTAGCAGAGGGACCACTGGTGCTCTATAAGTGATTCCTGTTCAATGGGAATGGGAACATTCTCCAGCAGGTATTTATGCATTTAACTTCTTGGTGATACCTTTCATTTAGGTATTTCTCAGATTCAAACAAACAAACAAAAAAACTACCCAACTTCTAAAGTCCTCTCAATTTGGTAGTCCAAATCCTTGGGGTCACTGAGTGAGGAGATCGGGATTTGACTAACTCTAAACTCAGGATTTCTCAGGATCCATGTTTCAGAAATGAAGCTGTCCTCCTAGATCTGAATGTGTTCACCCAGAGAATTAAGGAATTGTTGTCGGTGTAGTGTTGTAGTGGAGGGTGGATGCAGAATCCACTAGAATTAACTCTTTCCATCACCTTCAGTTAACATTAGACTGAACTCGGTACTAAAAGCTTTTTTAATTTTCCTCCTCCCAAACAAATATCTCACTTATTACTCAGTAAAAAATGGCCACTTTTCTGTGAATGCCAGGCAGGTTATGTTGTTCCTAGTGGCAGACTGAGGACATGCACATGATGGAGTTTATGTGATTTTAAAGAGCCATCACAGTCATGATGGAAGTTTTCGTAGTGATATCTTTTCATCAGTAACCTCAAAAGTGGTCACCTGTTACCCAAACAGGCACACAGAAATCTTGCAGCTTCGAAATTGCCATTCTCCTGTAATGATTAATCTCTCCGATTAGTTCAAGATTTCTCTCCTGTACCTTGGGCATGGCAAAAGTTTATGTATTATTTGTTCTATGTCTCAACCAACCAATTAAACCCTAGAAAATAAAAAACAAAGCAACTTTTATCATCTGTTTTGTACCTCCTATTACTTAATATGCCACTTGTTATAGTCCTCTGTGAACTTCATGCATTCTGGAAGATAAGAGAAAACCACCCCTGTGAAGAACTTTGCCACAGTTGTAGTTCAAAATGTCCAAGTTAATTGGAAAACGGTTTCTTGAATTTAGAAACTCCCTTTTTGCCATTAGTTCTGTCTCAAAATAACTATTTCAGGAATAACTCTGTCTGCATGTTCTTGTCACTTTGTAAGTTCTTGGCCAATGATGCTACTTTTTTGTACGGGAGAAAATAAGGACTGACAAGAATGTTTCCAAAGAAAGATGGAGAGTCTGGTTCCACATGGGTGTTCTTTTAAATGCCTAGTGCCAAGTCTGTTGGTTTTGGTGGCTGATTAGTAGAGTTATAAGGGAAATGAAATACATTGTACTTGTTATAAATAAAACTAAAACCTATTATAAATTGATGTAACTCTATAGTTTAAAATGCTTGTACTCATAGTGCCAGGCAGGCAGTCTGATCAGGATCACAAGAGCGCAGGCTGAGAGACTTAATGGGTCTCTGCAGCCAGTGAAGTGTATCTTAATCCGGAATTGGAACGTTGACAATAAAATGTTCATTTTCTGTATGAACAAGTTGATTGCTCTCTAGTGGTTTGGAAATAGAAGAATTTCATTAATTTTTCACTTTTCCAGCTGTTTCTAGTGTCCTGTGTCTGTGTGTCCCTTTCCTTCTTTCTCATTTCACATCTTCATCTCCCCTCTTGGTATTTCCTGTCCCTGCCCTGGCATCCCCGGGGTTGCTTGGTCTTTCTCTTCAATTATCCACTTGACTAAAAGCTATGTAAATCTCACAAAGTTTAATTTTTTGCTGAATCACAAAGTATCTCCCATCTTTCTTCATTTATTGGGAGATTCTGTAGGGCCTAGTGATGTTACAAGGTCAGAAAGTTGTAGTTCAGGGTTCATGGTGCACTTAAGCAAAAGTAGAAGGCTTCCAGTGTTGGAGAAAAGATAGATTTGGGAGAAAGCTATAATAGATTTGATTTAGCTAGGTACAGTACATTTATCAGAAGTTTAGGAAAGGTACTGGCTTGACTTACTTCCTCCATCAGATCACCGTTCAGTTTTCACAGAGCTGCTCTCATTTATCCCTACTAGTTATCTCTTTCTCTTTTTTTTTCTTGAAACCTCCAAGGCAACAGGAAATCAGGTGGTTCCAAGGCTGCCTGGTGGGCTAATTTAAATATCAGCTGGCAGAGCTGTGCAAAGCACCAGGAAATAATTGGGATTGGATGGAAATGTGGCCGCCTTTAGTCACGTACCTGTAACAGTTGGCTGTGTTTTAAGTAAATAATACTTTGCCAGCAGCATACACAGACGTGATACGAAATTCCGCATTATCAGAAGTGAAGGGGATGATCTAGCATGACAGATTTGGACCACTTCCAAACTGTGTCTAAAAAGTAAAAGTCCCTCATAATTCAAGTTCATGTTCAAAAAACAAC